>PVLD010002908.1:0-153921 GCA_004027595.1 Dinomys branickii
GTATGTCTGTATGTGTTATCCTGAACACACACTTCGAAGATATCAATATGTAAAGCAGCAACTATTGGTGTTTTTTTGTTGTTGTTGTTGTTGCTGTTGTTGATGTTTGCCTGTTTTGTTTTTTGTCTTTGGATTTTTGGTTTTTGTGTTTTTTCTGTTGAGAGGATTAATTGTCTGACTAAATTTGCATGTCTGTATAGGGGTTTATATATTTACACTTCGAAGATATCAATGGATATAGCAATAACCACTGTTGAGATCATATCACCTTGTCTATAGATTAGTTGTGATTGTACTATTTTTTATGCTAATTGGTGTCTGTTTGTCAATATGTTTTTGTACTTTTATTTTTTTAAATTAAAGAAAAACAATATGTGTCCTGTATTATATACTATTCACCTTGCAATAAGCCCCAAACCATAACACATCCAGTCTCAGCCTCCCAAGTGTTGGGATTACAGCCACACTGACTTGACATGTTTAATCTTCACAATAACTCAGTAAGGTAGATGTTATGATAATCCCCAACTTACAAATGAGAAAACAGGGGCCCAGAGAGTTTACCTGACTTCCTCCAGGCTGTACAGTGAGTGAAACACACGATCTGAGATTAAACCCAGGAAGTCTGGACCCAGATCTGCACTCTTAGCCCCTCACCCACATCCACTAACTGTGATGTGGTCTTCCAGCTGAGACCCCTGTAGAAATGAGGCAGAGCGAGTAAGAGGACCCTGGCACCCTTCCACTAGCCCGGGGATGCTGGAGAGCCCTGTGCTGTTCCCACTGTGGCCAGACAGGCAGGAAGTTCTAGTCCAAGGGAAGCTGTATTTCTGAGTGCTCTGACAAGTGCCTAAGGTGGACAACAGCAGTGGCTATTGACTGCACCAAGGTGCCAGCCACCTTATCTTGACTCACCCCATGCCCTCCTGCCATCGATGAAAGAGACACTCTGACCATGTCACAGGCGACGAGCATGGTGATTAACATGCTACAGTTAGGCACCGTCGGGGCCCAGTCTGTGTGAGAGCCAGGACCCAAAGCCAGGTCTGTGGCTTGCACCCCTGTCCCTTTGGGCTGTCCCTCAAGAAGACCCAGGGCCAGCTCACGCCCACCCTAGCACCAGAGTCCCTGCCCTTGTGGGAATGGTCACAAATTGTACCTGACAGATGCAGTCGCAAGAGTTCTACCACATGAGAACATGCAAAGTGATAAACTTATTTAGGGCTGCTCACAGCCTGCTACCCCCGGGGAAGTTACATTTTAAAAATCAGTATTGGGGTAGAACATTGTCTTGTTATCCACCTTTCTCTCCTCAGCCTTTTGGGATCTTTTCTACCTATCTACTGCAAAGAATTAACCTTGACTCCTTCCAGCCTACAGATAAGCAATTTCCTTCACTACGTGGCAGCTAACGGAATCGCACAGACCTAGTTTTTATTACTGAGTTCCAAAGAATTTCTCTGACTCTTCTCTCCCTCAGATGCCCACAGTGGACCCATCTTGAATGAAAGAAACTTCACAAAGCTATGAAGCGTCTGAGCCCAGGACTCTAAGAATAGGGCAACATAATTCCAGCCCTGCGTGTTGCACAAACACCACAAGGAAGAAAGCAGCAGTGGCAGCAAGCTCCATGCTAGCACCATGTGTAGCACTGCTCTCCATTCCTGAACACAAGGGCGGGGACTGTGGCCGCTACAGTGGTCATGCTCTGCTGCCCAAATAGGAACACTCTGGAGCATGAAAATGGGTGTTACTGATAGTTACACTGGGACAGCGGGGTATTTACTGTATCACAGGCAAACCAGGATGTATGGCCCCTCTGGAAGCCATCTTCCATCCCTCTTGCTAGGGTGGTCCCCTACTCTCTCCCAGAACGTGTTCCCCTAAGGGAAGTCTGCTCCCCAAATCAAGGCACAGCTTCCCTTAGCAATGCCCCTGGTGCCCTAGGAAAAGAAGAAACCAACACAGAAGCCACAGAAATTTGAGCAGGGCTCTTATCCATCTGGGTCAGCTCTGGACCAGAAGTAGTACTTGCCAAGTAGTGGATGCTCAGTAAGAATCCACTGAATGAATGGATGAACCCCTGACCAGTTCTGAAAGACATCAGAACTCCTATAAACCAGAGACCCTTGGCAATCTGAGAAACACAAAAAAGGTTTGCACTCTAACATATTATAAAAAAAAATCTAGACTGTTACATCTTTCTGCTTGGGAACATTTATAAATATGAAATAGACAAACTTTAAAATGCCAGACTGCACTGAAACTAAACTTCTATAAGCAACTGACATGGAGCAAATTATTGTGAAATCACTGCTGATCTTCACATAAGCTGGAATTGTGATTTCCTGAAGTATTCCAGTGCAGACTCATTCAAAACCTTGTTGGCCAAAACTGGGGCTGAACTGAGCAACTGCCTGCCATACGCATCCTTGAACCAGGTGCCCAATGTGGTCAGCCAGTGGCTGGGGAAAGCACAGCCTCAGCACTACTAGGATGGAGGCACTGGGTAAAACGGGGCTCCCAGCCCACCATGCCAGGCCCCACAGCAAGGAGCCTAAGTAGCTCAATATTTAGGGCTGCCACCCACTCTTGAAGCAATGTTGTCCCTTTCCCGAGGTCCCAAATAGGCTCTGAACAGTCATGCCAGCTACAAGTTGACTACTTGCGGCAGATAATAAGAAAGTAATTCCACCAACACAAGCTCTATAGCAACTTTTCATTCCTACAAGTCAAGGGACAATTTTCTCATGGAAATGATAAATTTTTATTTAGAAAATAGAAGTCTATTACTTGAATATTTCCAAAGAATGGAGCTCATTCTGGTCAGCCCACATGATGGCAGTTCAGAGGGACCCCCCCCCTCAAAGTCACCGTTATCCAGCAAGAAAGTCTTCACAGGGCTAGGAGAGTCCTTCATGCTGTTCTTGGTCAATGGAGGAACTGAAATTCTGACCCAGAAGCCATCCAAAAGAGCCAGGGCAGACAGAGCCTTCCTTAACTCATACCCAGGTGAAACAACTTCCGCAAAAAGGCTGGTCCTCCCCAGTAGCCCCTGTGAGAAATAACACAGAAAAGTTACTTGGGGCAAGAGAAAGGGGTTAACTTCAGCCAGCAGTATCTTGAAGGAAGCCAGGATGCTCCAAGCACACTTAGCACACAAAGTCAGAACTTTCCTGTGAGGAAGAAAGAGCACATGACTAGGGGATAATGCCTCGGTGCCCTGGCTTGACACTGACTTGCCCTGTGGGCTTGGACATGCTGAGCACATTTAGCAAACCTGCATGATGCCTCCTCTGCATCACACTGCTTTCTTCTCCGCTTTTGCTTGCTCAGGAACTCAACACAAGAGCGAGCAGGGGGCTGGGGATATAGCTCAGTGGAATAAGTGCCTGCCTAGCAAGTGCAGGGTCCTGAGTTCGATCCCCAGTACCGCCAAAAAAAAAGAGCGAGCAGGTTTCTCACCCTGGGCCCTAGTGACATTATGGAACAGGTAGCTCTTCCTTATGGAGGGTGTCTGTGCATTGCAGGATCTTAGCAGCACCCCTCAATTCTGATCGTTAGCTACCAGTAGCCCCCATCCTATGTGTGACAGCCACAAAGGTCTCCAGATATTACCAATGGCCCTTGGGGGCAAAATCATCCTTAGTTGAAGACCATGAGTTTGAGAAAGTCAAAAGAGATCATCAATTTGTAGAACAGAGGGGGAAGCATTCATTTACATCACTCTGACATCTCCTTTTATCCATTTCTGTGTTATCTCACTAATCCCCACAATATGAGACAGATGTTACTTTCGTTTTGCCAATAAGGCACTTAAATACAGAGAGTTCAAGCAACTTGCCCTAGAACATAAGCTAGGCTATGGCAGAAGCACGATTCAAACACAGGTTGGACTCCGAAGTTTATGCTCTTAATCACTTCTGTTTTTCCCAAACCTAATATTCTTTAAAAGGTAATGTAGCAGATGAGAAAGTACTTGAGGGGCTGGGGATATAGCTCAGTGGAATAAGCGCTTGCCTAGCAAGCGCAGGGTCCTGAGTTCGATCCCCAGTACCGCAAAAAAAAAAAAAAAAAAAAAAAGAGAAAGTACTTGACAAATGGAAATGATTTAATACTATTACTTACCCAGAAGCGAAAGAGGGCCAGAGCATAGGCGGCAGAGGCCTGGGTGGCTCCCAGCAGTGAAAAGCATAGGCTGTGCCCCCCGTGGGAGGTGGACAGCTAGACCCACTTCCTCCCAGGCCAGCCCTTCTCCCCAGTACGGTGGAGGCTCTGGAACCCCCTCAAGGATTGCCATCACCATCATGAGAAATGGCACAGCAGGGCAGATGCCATCAGCAAGCAGAAGCTTTGGACAGAAGCTGGAAGGCATCCTTGGAACTGTCTCCTCGCACAACGTGGTGCAATACACCAACACGTGCCCCCCCCACAGCAGGACCAGGGGCACACCCACCTTAGCATGAGATTCCAGTACAGGAAAGGCATCATGTCAGCCTTCATGAGGTACATGGTCAGCCGCTCTTTGCTCTGGTCGAAGGGGAAGGTTTCCATTGGCTGAGCTCTGTAGTCAAACTCTGCCAGAATCACACGGTTGTAGCCAGTCACCAGTGGACACGAGGTGTAGCCATCATACTAAAATTGCACATGAAACTGAGCTGAAGAGTAACTTTTTTTATAGAATTACATAGGAACTTTAGAATTTATGATGTGCTCGGAGTGGTTGCAATTTTTCATATATGTACATCCTAATTTTTTATACAAATGTAAATTATATTTTAAAAAATAGTACCAAAGGCAAAAGAATCAAAGTACCCAAGTTGGAAAACTAATTAAGAGAGGGGAAAAACTGTGGGAAACCCCCAGGTCCACACGGAGTGGAAGGCGGTCAGGGAGATACTGATTCTTACAGGATGCACAAACCTTCTTTACTGGAGTTTGATTCTTCATAATCAGAGAAATTGTTCTGTCAAGTATTCCTGACTGGGCAGCTACAAGAGAGATGGAAAGTCAGAAAAACTGTAAGCTTTGAGGTTGTGCATGAAAACTAACTGGCAAATAGCTTTAACATACACAAGTTAAGAAGATTCCATTGCCGTTCCCTCCAGACTGTGACTAGAACACGACTTCATAACTGCATGAAGTTTTGACTGCCATGCGGGTCCCTCCATTCATCAAGGGGCTACACAGATGTCTCTGCAGAGCCAACTCCTTCCAACAGCACCACAGCGATGGCCCAATCCACACACTGCCCTCCTGCTGGCCTGATGCTGTCAAATTGGTCTGTGTGCCCAGTGTCTCATGGCTACCCAGGACATCCCCAGGTCCCTGTGGACACACAGCCTTGAAACGTAGTCCCAAGCATGTGCAGTTAAGCAGAACACTGAGTTTTTCTCTCTTCCAGATTTGCCTTGGCCAAGGCTGAACTCGACAGATGGAAATACACAGCTACATGCACCTGACTACACTGATCTCTCTCTCTCTCTCTTTACATGTGTACGCGCACATAGTTTTCCAATAGAAAAAGTGGAGCAACTACCTTTCTTATCATGAAAATTTTCAAGCTGTCCATTATTTTCATCTGTTGCATCACACATGCCACTTTATTTTCTGGAGGTTTTCAGGGATGACATCATATCTGCTTACCCACAAATATTTCTGTCTCTGACAGGTGGGGTTTTTGTTTTTGTTTTGGTACTAGGAATCAAACTCAGGACTTTGCTTTTGCCAGGTAGGTGCTGTACCGCTGTATCCCCAGCCCTAGGTGGGGGATCGTCATCACAAGGACAATAGCACCTTCACACCTAAAAACAGGAGCAATAGTTCCTTAATATCATCTGATCCCAGTCTGTGTTCCATTTTGAATAATGAAGACTAGCCTTCAAACGAGAATAAGCAGTGTGTATCTCTAAAGACAGAATACCAGGTTTACTTTTGAGGAAAGATGGGTTTCTTTTATATTGTAAAGTGCTCATTAATCTCCTAAACTGGGCATCAGAGGATTCTCTGTAAAGAAATGTTTTAGGTCTTGTGGGTCAAGAAGCAAAAACCAGGAATGTTTTAAGAAACAAACCAAATTTCCACAAAAGTCTTATAGATAAAAATTCAAAATATTTTTGCAATGTAGAGCAACTGATTCTCATTAGCAGAATAATGGAATTTTTTAGATTGAGTGAAAAAGCTAGTGTCCCCTCTTATCAAATTGGTTATAAATGCTCATCTGTAGAAACTGTACAAACAGGTGATGAGCTACCTTTGGCCCACAAACTATAGTTTGCTTACATTCAACTAAAACAAGCAGCAAAGCATTTTTCTAGATTGAGGAGATTTTTTTTAAAATGAGGAACTCTGCTGGAAAGTATCAAACGGCCATCTCCACTGCGGGCAAAGCAACATCCCCACACATCATGCTTCCATTTTGAAAAATGTGGTTCATCTCTGAAGCTATGAAGGACTTGGAATCTGTACTGAGGAGACCTGAGGAGACCCCTGCTTCAGGTGGTTGAGGGCTGTGGAGAAGGAGGGAGGCCCCCCAGGAAAAACCACAGCACCAAGGTTGGTCAGGCCAGGGACCCATCAGTGGAGGGGGGCGCACTCCACAGCTAGGCTGACAGTGTGCACAAGCTCAGTCAAACGTGAGTTGTGCTTTCTTCATCTACTAGAATCGCCTTACATGATGTGAAAGTCTTTATTAACTTCTGTTAAATGCCACATCCAGTCTTGGCTGAGGTGTGGGTGATTCAAGGAGAACCTGGGGCAGAAGGCAACAGAGGAAGAGGCATGAGCCCCAGGGAAACTGCAGTCAACCTAGCAAGACCGGGCTTGGTTCCCACCAGCAAAGTGGTCCGGTGGAGGCCAACAGGGAGGTCATAAGGAGGGACAAATGGGACAGGTGTCAGCGTTGCCTGGAGATACTTAGAGGGCGGGAGGGAGCCAGTGAGACCCTCGGCTCTCCTTGGGGACAGTTGCACTGTTATTACTCGCTCATTAAGGACACACATAGGTGGACACTCGTAGGTATGAAGGGGCAGAGAAGAGCTGCCACTGTTTGAAATAAAAATGTACTGAAAACAACTCAAACATGAATCAAGAGTGGACTTGGACAATAGGTCCTGGCAGAGCTGTGTAACCGAATACAGGTTCTAAAGCAGATGTAAAAATGGGGTTCTCTCTGCATGGCTGGGGAGAAAGCAGAGGCTGAGCGGATGAAGGTGGGACTGAGAACAAGACTTTTCACCTGTTTAATCATAGCTAAAAGCATTGAAGTAAAGGTTTGTTGGAAGCTGTATAACGGGGACTCACATAACAGGTGTTGCCACCACATAAATTCCATAGGTTTACACTAAGTAAATGTAAATTCCAAGCTTTGCCCCACAGACTCCTTACAAATTACACAGAAAAAATGTAGCTTTGTAACAGAAAAAAACAGTGGGCCCCGCTTAGTGCAGGGAATCTACTTCTTCAAAGGCAAGACCAGTCAACGTGCCCGGCTCCTGCAGGGCCCCCGGGAGACACACAGCCTCGTGCACTGAGAGGCTTGCCACAAGGTTAGCAAGAAGGTTCAGGTAACTAACCATGAGAAAACCATAAGCCATGAGAAAACAACAAAGCAATGTGGAATTGTGGCGTATTCTACAAGGCAGACAGCCTGCACACATCAAAAATGCCAACATCATAAAAGATATGTTCTAGATTAAAGAAGACCAATGAGGCGCGACTGCCAATGCAGGGTGTGGTTGCTGATTGGCTAGCAGACCTAAGGGATGGAAGGAACTACCAAGGACATTTCTGGGAAAACTAGAGAAATCCAAATTGGACTGTATGTGGAAGAATTTATTTTACAGCATTAAATTTCTCGGTTGTAGAGTGTTATGGAATGTAGTTTACAGTGTTAAATTTCTCAGACATGATAATGGTGTATATGGAGGAAAAGCTCCTTTCTCCTAGGACAGGAATGGTGAACCTTTTAGAGACAAGCGCCCCCACTGCCACCCAAAACCCACTTATTTATCACAAAGTGGCAACACTGCAATGAAACCCAAACACTTAAGTTTTAGTTTAGAAAACAGGACTCGTACATTAGCATCTTTTGTCTTTCAAGAAAAACAACACACATGCCACAGGTTTGTGGACACTGTCCTAGGAGATGCAGGCTGGAGAATTTAAGATGAAATATCTAAACTACATGTAATGGTAACACAAACGATATCACAAGGCCATGTGAGTATTCATTCTACTGTCTCTAACATTTTCCAGAGATTTGAATTTTTGAAATTAAAAAGCAGAGAGAAAGTTATCATAAATAATGACAAAGACAGCCCACGCATTTCCTAGAAAGTCTTTCCTTCCCGCTGAAATTGTGAAAGCAACAACGGGTCCTGCAGGTGTCGGACTCACACACAGCAGCACCACACCCATCAGCGGGAGGTCGGGATCTCCTTCCCTTGTGCAGAGAACAGAATGTAAAGGGCGCTTCTCCCCACCACTGCTCCTGGGGCGTGCCAGTGAGGGACATAGCTTTCCCGGCCAAGGCCTTAATCACGTACCCATCGGGGCATGCTCCACCGTGTTTGTCCTAACAAGACAATTTTCTGGTCTGCAGGCTTTCACTGACTTGCCTGTGTTCGCTGGGAAACAAATGGTTCCTAGCTTTATGGAGTTTCAGGCAGGAGTCAAAGAGCCAACTTGCTTGGCTTCTGGGGCCAAGAGTGCCAGGGCCGTGAGCACGGCTGCATGTGAAGTAAGAGGAGCCCAGAAAGATAAAGCAGCGATGCCCTCTCTCAAGTGTTTGCCTCTTCCCTGAAAACAACCCCCCTGACCTAGAAAAGGCAGCTAAGGTGGTGCAACTCCAGGGCAAAGCTCTCCAAAGACGCTTTCTGCTCTATACAGCAGTAGGCTCCTTGACAACTTATTTCTGCTGCAAAGTCAAGGTCATGCTCAGGCCTTCTACTGTGAAAGGAATCCTGATTGGGCCAAACTTCCATTTTTGTTACGATGGTGCTGTTGTGGCTTGTGCCTGCCTACATGTCTCCCCCAAAGCTTCATGTGCTCATAAGTGGGGCTTTTCCAGAGATGGCTGGATCTAGAGTGTGTGACGCTGGGATTAATTCACGGTGCACTAGGATTAAAGGTATGAATGTTACCTGCCCTAAGTAGCCTGGATAAAATATGAGGGACAAAAAAGAGCTGGGTTGTCAGGTGTTGTTTTTGTTACCTTTGGCCCGCCATGAGCTGTGTCTCCTCTGCCGCGTGCCGCCCTGCCTTGGAGCCAGCTGATGATGGACTGAAACCTCCACAGACTGAACTAAGCAAATCTTTCCTTCTCTAATTTTGGCTGTTGGGTATTTTGTCTCAGCAATGAGAGAAATGTAATAAGGACACATGCCTGGGGTAGGGAGGAGGGAGACAGAGCCAGTTCTCCTACCTACTGCAGCAGCAGTCTTGGACGTGGGGAGGTTGGTGCAGTCCCCGATCCCGAACACATTGGGGTATTTCTTGTGTTGCAGAGTTTCTTTATCCACGTCCACCCAGCCAGCCGCGTCAGCCACGGGACTCGTCTTGAGGACATCCGGAGAGCTCATTGGCGGTGTGACATGCAACACTTCATACTGTGAAAAAGGAAGGCATCCACCTTGCATCTCTTCAACCCTTCTACAGCCCCACAAGCTCCCCCCAACATCCTTCCTCCATACCTTATGCTATGGCTTCGTGCAGAATTATGCAACCAGTGTGTAACCCATCCACAACTCACACGTTCGCATGCAGGAGGGTGACAAATTAAATAACTGTCCTCTTTGTTGACATGATCTCCCCATACCGAGTCCAGGGATCCCTTCAGACACAGTCAAAGGGGACCCAAGACATTGGAGCAAAGCTCACTAATATTCTGTAGCCATCCAATGATGGTCCTCTTCTTACTAAACCTAAGGGAGTGATGTGTTATGGTTCCTCGCTCCCCAGCCCTTAGCTATCTACTCATGATACCTGATACTTTGGGTTTCTTTTGGAAAAAATAAGTGATCAGAGTCTCCGAAACTTGTAAAGGTCACTTTAGGAACTGATAAGTGAACATTATTCCCAAAGATGGGTCAACTCTCAAGACACATAGAAGAAAGTGTCAAATCACCAACCTAAGACCAAGAAGATGAAAAGAAAATTAACACTCTGGAGAAGGAGAGGAGTTCAATTCAGTATTAGGGCCAAGGGCAAGAATAAATTTTATTTGCCCAAACAACCAGCATCAAGCCTATCCCTTGGTAATTGTGCACAGTGCCATCCTGAAGACTTGTGGTGGCACATTTGATTTCTTTTGTTTGTTTATATGGTATTCTTTCACAGCTTTTTTAAAGCTGTGGGAAATTGATCAATTCATCAACTCTCTATGAAGGATCCAAGATTACTATCTTGGGGGTACTTGTGATTCTGTGCATGGTCATCCTCCATCCTGGTTGATCATTAGAATCATTAGGAGAATTTCCCGATCCTCAGTTCACACTGTAGAGCAACATTCAGATCTCTGCTGGGGAGACCCAGGCACTGGCACATTCGAAAGCTCCCAGGGTCATTCTAGTGCTGCTGGCACTCACCTTGGCAGTCACACACTAAAACTCTGGCACTGCCAGCCTTAAGAGCCACTACTTGAAAACCCCTTAGTGGATTTTTCAAAATTCCAATTTGCAGAGTGCAACTGAAACAATGTCTGACCTAAAATTCTCTGATTCACAGAGGACACAAAGATCTCCATTCTTCACACACTTTGCCAAAGAACAACGACCACTGACGTGGCAAAGACCCTCCTTTGCAACTTCATCTCTCCAGAGGACACCTGAGAATCTAAGACAAGTGACCAAGGAACAAAGCCAAGCTCCTTCACACAAGCCCACACACTTTGCTCATGAGATTGGGCTCTGGTCCCTGATTCAGAACACATACACTTTTACTTTATGTAAAATTTAACGAGTCTAGCTCTCTTGTTTTCTGGCCAATAAGAACTTAGAAGCAGCAATTCAAAAGAGTTGAAGGTGGAGGGAACTTCCAAAGTTACAACTTCCTGACAGCCAGAAAAACCGGAACACTACAGAAATGATACCCATAAAGACTAAAAAGCAGAAATTCTTTTCTAAAATCATGACTATCCTTACGTGACCCAGGAGGCCCTGGGCACATACCGACATGACAGCTGTTCAAAATGATAATCCTCACCAATTGCGCAAGAAATAACATCAAGAATCAACAACTTGGACCGTATCAAATTAAAAAGCTTCTGCACATCAAAAGAAACAACCAACAGAGTGAAGAGAAAAACTAGAGAATGGGAAGAAACTTGCCAGCTATTCATTGGGCAAAGGACTGACATTTGGAATATATAAAGAACTCAAAACAACAAGTAGACCCCCCCAAAAAAAAGATCCCATCAAAAAATGGGCAAGTGAAATAAATAGACACTTCACAGAAGAAGTACAAATGGCCAGTAAATACATGGGAACATGTTCGGCATCACTGGCCATTAGAGAACTGCAAATGGAAACACAGAGATTCCATCTTACTCCAGAGAGGATGGCGGTCACCAAGAAATGAAATAGTAACAAGTGCTGGTGAGGCTGTGGGGAAAGGAGCTCTGTTACACTGTTGATGAGAAGGAGCAGTGCAACCACTATGGAAGTCAGTATGCAGATACCTCAAAAACTAAAACTAGAGATTCCATTCGGGGCTGGGGATATAGCTCAGTGGCACAGCGCCTGCCTGCCAAGCGCAAGATCCTGAGTTTGATTCTCAATATGAAAGAAAGAAAGAAATTCTATTTTACCCAGCTACTCCCCTTCTAGGTATCTTCCTGAAAGAATTAAAAACATCATATTACAGATACATGCACACCCCTGTTTATGACAGCACAGTTCATGATAGCTAAATCTTGGACACAGCCTCAGCCTATATGGCTATCAACAGATGAGTGTATAAAGAAAATGTGGTGATTACATACAGTGAAGTACTACCCTGCCATAAAAAAGGAAAAACTTGAGTCACTTGTAGGAAAATGGATGCACCTTGAAACCATAATGTTAAGTGAAATAAATCAGACGCATGAGCTTAAATATTGCATGGTTTCTCTCATACTAGGAACTCAGTGTATAAATAAATTAAAGAGCAAAGTAAAAGACAGCAGGAAACAGGAAGTTAACTCTTCTGCAAACAGGAAGGTGACCAAGAGATGGAAAGAGGGGTGAAGAAAGGGACATCAAAAGAATTAGGACGTGTTATATACACGCACCAATTCCCCATGATGAATATAATCATTATGTTCTTTAAACATGGACTAATCGATTTTTTAAAATTTCAAATGATAATCCAGAGCCACAGCAGGTAGACGCAGATGAGCTGGGGACATTCTGTGGCAGCAGAAAATAAGGGAGTGCTGGAAAACACAGTGACCACATGTCACAGGGACACGGAAGCCAGCTGGAAGGTGCCGCTCCTGACCAAATCTGGGGCAATTTCAGCACCAAAGAAATGAAGGGCATCAATGAATGATAAACTATGGTGGGGTATTAAAATGCATGAGTTCACACCAGTAATTAACTGGGAGGAAGGGAAGGCACTCACTGACAGAATGCCAAGAGCCTGCTGGTAGATGTGGATGGAATTCCAGAGTGAGGAAACTGTCATTTTGCAAGCACCATAACAGAAGTTTCAGTGGGCAAATGCCATCAGTGAATGCTAATTCTAGGTGGAGATTTTTAACAAGTAGGGTGTTCGCACAGCCTCAAAGTATCTCCCCCACTGACTTCCTTGTTAGCATGGGAGAAAAGAACAGCAGTTATTCAGAGGAGAAGCTGCACCATATCTTCACTAGCGATCAAAACAAACATCATCAATAAAGGGCCAGTGGACACTGAGCTTGCGAATGTGATTCCCCATAATGACCAGCATAATTCACACAAGGGTCTGCAACACTATTTGCCCCATGGTCTGCTCTAGAAAGCACAGCCTGAAACTCATCCCAGCAAAATATGGACAAGCTGAAAAGGAGAAAGAGTCTATGTTTCCTAAGTGGTGGGAGAAGGGGGATATTGTTCCAAAATATCACTGTGACAGAAGACAAGAGAAGGCTGTGGAACTGTCCCAGAGGAACACAAGCTAAAGAGGCATCACAATTAAACACAATTCTTTACTATAAATTAAGGTCTGTACCAGAAAGGGAAAAATACTCTGAATACCACTGCATCCATCAACAATACATCACCAATCCATCAACTGTACAGACAGATCAGAGCACTGCATCTGTCCACAGTGTACCAAGGTGGTAAGTCCTGTGCTTGTGTAAGAAAACATCCATACCTTAGGGCATTTACACTGAAGTGTTTAGGGGCAAAGGGAAACAAGGTTTGATATATGTAATTTATCTTTGGAAAAAATGATAGCAAGAAAAAGCGTACAGAGGTAGAGAGATCAGATGATAAAGCCAAAGCAAATGTTGTCAAATTCTATAGTGAGTCTAGGAAAGCCTGCTGGTAATTTTCTTCGTGTTCTACTTTTGTAACTCCAAGTTTGAGAGTACTTCCAAGAAAGAGTTTTTAAAAATTATGACCCCGGGTCCTCAGTAACACTTCTAATGATATTCAGTATATTTCATTTCCAAAAAATTAAAAGGAGGATGTGGGAAATAGATTTTAGAAAGAGTTTGAGCTAAAAAAAAAAAAAAAAAGCTTAATATTTGAAGTGTTGATGTTTAGAAGATGAATCTTTGGTTCACTTCAAAACCGCTTTTCATGGAAGCTTCCATTCCTTAACTGCTGAATAAAGAAAATGTGACCAGCTGGTGTCTTCTTGTCCCTAACAGCTCTTGCCAGAGGCTGTAAATAAAGCATCCTCTCCAGTGCCCTCGCCTCTTATTCTTCAGCCTCCAGGTGCCGATATAAAAGTGCAGCTCCTGCTTCACAGAAGAAAGACAGACCCACAAAGAAAACCCATGAAACAAAGGTCGGATCTTCCCAAGAGCAGAAGGAGCTCTGCCAAGTCCTTCCAGAGGACTTTCACATACACACGAGAGATGGCCAAAGAAAGCACCTTGTCCCCAAATGCAGTCTGATTCCCACATGCCACGCATTGAGACGCTGACCAGGTCCTGCATCGGAGGAGCCCCATGCCACAACTGAAGTTGCAAAGTACTGAGGGCTGCTTCAAGAGGCTCAGTGCCAGGAAAGCAGAGCCACGGGGATGGGATGGACAGGCGGCACCGGTCGCTAAGCCCTCCTTGCCTCCTTGGATGCAGCTTCTCCCCTCCTGCTCGCTTTGCTCCACCTATCCGCCCTTCCCCTGCCCTCAGACACCCCCTGAACCAGGCCTGCATAACTCAGTGACAGTGGACAGGGAGGGGAGCCACTCTGTCACCACCACCTGGTTTGGCAGACCAGACAGCACCACCCCCAACTCACAGAAAACACTTGGGTCTCTCCAGGTTTGTCCAGGTTCTCAAAAACAGCCTCCTGCCTGTCAGCGCGGACCTCGATGAGATTTTGCTTGTAGTTCACAGTGAGGTCCCTCTCCCGGATGATCTCCTGCAGGGCGTCTGCATACTTCTTCACCCCAAAAATCACCCCGAGAGAAGTGTTGAAGATGATGTTGGCTTTGGATCGCTTTCCAGTCTGAGCAAAAGAAGAGGAACAAGCAATTCCTACCTTCCCTTCCTTTTTTATTTCCTTTTTAACCCAGACAAGAATTAAAACCCACAGAAGACAGCTTCCCACTACCATGCGCCCAGGAGGGGTGCCGTGCGCATGAATCCAATGCCACTTCGTTTTCTGCCCAGGCCATGACAGCTAAATGAGTGCACCCCTGTGCTGGGACAGAGGTGGGCGCTGTCCAGCTGGGGGCAAAGGTCCAGTCTAGGGGAAGAAAGAACAGACCTGCACCGCAGGCCCCCCCAGACTCTCTCCATATAGGTTGGCAATTCCATTTCCACCTTTTTGGCTGTTTTGTTTAGTTCTGTTTCTTGACACAGGGTCTCACTATGCAGTTCAGTCTGGCCTTGAACCCACTATGTAGCCCAGGCTGGCCTCGACCTCATAGCAACCCTTTGGCCTCAGCCTCCAGAGTATTAGGGTTACAGGTGTGCACCAGTATATCCCGCTCCTCTTTTGCCTTTTTAAAAAATTGGCATTTTTTCCTATTATATTTGCAAGACTGCATTTCCAGAACCAGAAAATATTCATAACCTTGAGCATGATGGGAAATGAGATTGAGGCTAGTGTATACACCTATATAAAAATTATCAATTTGTAACTAATTATCTAACTTCAAATATGGACATATTAGCCAGGCGTGGTGACACATGCCTGTAATCCCAGCACTGGGGAGGCTGAGGCAAGAAAATCACCAATCTCTAACATATTTCCCCAGTGGACTTCTAGACATACATTAAAAAGTATATTACAAAGACTATTTGATCACATGTAATTCATCTAAATTCATATGCACACTGTTTAGAACCAGATTTTTTTAAACCCATGGAAGAAACTCTGAAAGGACGTCACACTGATGGCAGCAGCATTACTAAAGCAACTGGATTAGGAGTTACCTCTCTCTTTTGTCTATTTCATCAACTTCAAGTTATATACCTGTATACATGTGTAATGAAAATGTAGAAATAAATAAGGCCTTAGGGTAGGGATAAGGATGGACCCTGGTGATGGCCGTGTTCCCGCCGCCCACCCTGCTGCTCTGCCAGAAGAGGAAACCTACTTTTCTGAAGTAGGCTTCCGATAAGTACATGATCTTCTGCGGGGCTCCAGCACACTTCACAGGCGTGTTTGGGAAGGTGAAGATGGCATTGCCCTCCTTGAAATCCTGCAGCGCCTTCCATGTCTTCTCCACTGTCTTCTCTGAGTAATTGGACCCTATTTTGGGGTGTGCGAAGCCCTCGGGTAGGCCCTTAATCTGCAAGCAAGCACACAGAAGATCTGGTTTAAATCAAAGTATAAATGCCCCTAGAGTCCTAGTTCTTTGCCATTTCTACAGCCTTTCAAGTGTTGCAGTGCATCTGTGACCCCCAGAGGGCACACACAGGGGACACACAGGTGGGTACAGCTTCCCAGACCAGGCTTGTGGCACTGAGCTCTTCTCTCAAACAACAGAACGGGCCCAGCCCATGGAAGTCTCCACCTCCCTGACCCTGAGACCATGACCTGAGTACAGCTCTTCCCCTCTTCGGAGTGAGGGTAAGGTGTCTGTCATGGCTTCTTTTAGAAGAATCAGCTCCCTTACTGGGAAAAGAAGGTATATGGCTTATACCTAAAATGCCCCTAAAAGTCTCCCGTGTTCAGAGGTGAAGTTTTGGAAGGTGATTGGATTGTAGGGGTGCTGTACGCATAAGTGGATTGATTAATCAACAGCTGAATGTGCTATTAGGATGGGTGCCTGGCTGGTGGAAGGGTGTATTCTTGTCCCCAGTTCCTCCTGCTCTCTCTGCTTCCTGGCTACCGTGGGTTGGGTAGTGTTCCTCTTTCACACCTCTCCACCGTGTCCTTTCTGCCTTGGAGCCAGCTGACCATGGACTAAACCCTCGGAAATCATAAGCCAAAATACACTTCGTCTCATTTGAATTGTGGGTGTTAATATTTTGTCCCCTTGACAGGAAAGTGACTGAGACAGAAAGATAGGCAGGACCAAGGGCCATTTATTTATATCATTGATATATCAAACCTACATGACCCCCTGTTAGGTTGAACCACAACAAACTTTTGGAAAAGGCATTACAGTCAGGTCATTAAAAGCATGGGCTTTGGAGTCCTATAGACCTGGTTTGAGTCTCAGCTTTTCTACTTAATAGTTTTGTGATCCTTAATAAATTACCTAACATTTCTAAACCAGTGGGTCTCAAGGAGCAGTCCCCCAGGAACTGGCTAGGAATGCAGCTTATCAGGCCCCATCTGGGACCTACTGAATCAGGAGCCCTGGGACAGGTCCAGAAATCACCCTCCACATGACTGCTGATTAATGGCTTCTCTGTACAGGCACACAACACATCCCAAGACATCTCCAGGGCCCTCACCCTGGATAAGTCACAAAACACAAAGAGACTTCCTGGGCTACCTCCTAAAAGGCCCTTGCCAGGACCCCAGCCCTTCAGCCTATGACCTGGTTAGTACCAAACTTTATGTGTACAACTCTTTACCCTCTGTTTCCAACAAGCCCCTGGAAATCGTAGCAGTGACTGACTTACTCCATTGTGCTTTGGAAAAATAAACTTGAATCCCACAATTGTCAGTTAGCATCTGGCTCACAAAAAAGAGATCTAAGGTGCTTGCAAGGTAGTATTTATACTGCTGTGGTCACTTCATACCACAGTGCCAGCCTCCACACCACAAAACCCAGGCAGGTGTCCTTTCAGCGTCTGATGACCAACTGCCCAGATCCCACCCATAAAGTCTCTTAAAAATTGTTAATCTAAGCCAGGCATGGTGGCACACACCTATAATCTCAGCACTTAGGAGGCTGAGGCAGGAAGATGGACACAAATTCAAAGCCAGCCTGGGCTACACAGTGAGTTCAAGGCCTGCCCAAACTACAGAGTGAGACCCTGTCTCAAAAAAAAATCTTACTAGTGCAGGAAAATTTAATCTTTAATACAGTTGACTCAATTGCACATAGAAAGTCGGGTTTTTTATAATTGTCAGAACAGCAGCTGGTGTACATTAATTAGTACCACAGCACACATATAATGAACTCTGATTAAAGCTTAAAGCTGAAGCACATTGTTATCACTGACAGAATCTTAAAGAAGACTTTTTCACACTATAAAAGGACCACTGAGAAATAAAAGTAGGAGAAGATTTTTCGAGGCATCTTTCTTGTCAAAATGAATATAAAGCAACCAAATACAGGGTTTGATCTTGGTATAAATAGGCCAGTTTAACACACAAACAACTTAAAACAGTACCTTCTCATAGTCCAGCTGGATTCCGAGAGCAATAATAAGATATTTGTAGGAGATCTGCAACACAAAAAAAGATGTTTTAGACCAGGTCTCAAAAAGACTCAGGAGCCCAGCAATGGGATGACACCAGCACTGCGCACAAATGGAGAAGACCAGTGCGCTGAGCACACCTGCTGAGGAAAGGGGTTCTGAGACCTAGAGTGCATGGCTCTGTCTGGGGTCTGAGAAGAGCAGGCGGCTGATGAGTCCTGCCCTGGAGTCCAGGAGACTTGGCTCTAAGGTGACCAAGGCTTTTGTGGGATCTCTCACTCTCACCATGGCCCCTCCTGGAGCCCTCTTAGCACAAAAGCATGGTGTGTTGTACCCATGTCATGTTACATAGGAGTCATTCCCCTCCCTACATGGGACACTCCCAGGGGATAAAGGGCTTACTTTCTTTCCTGTGTTCCTGGACTCTAGCACAGTCACTGAACTAAAGTGAGGCACTAAGGTAGTGCGGATGGATGGGTGCATGGATGGGTGAGTGGATGTATGGATGGATGGATGGGTGGGTGAATGGGTGGATGGATGGATGGGTGGATGGATGGATGGACAGACAGACAGACAGATGGAAAGACAGATCATTTATGATTCCATTCCTTGCAAAAATACAGTTTGTCACAGTGAGGCAGACAGTATCAGCATCTTCCTCTGTATCTTTCCTGCCCACAGGTTGCTGGCACGCTGACTTTCTCAGATCTGTAGGCAGGTGGACCCACTGAGGGCTGGGTGGACGCTGTGAAGCCATGAGGATGTGAGGTGACAGGGAGCCTGGCGATGGAGACCCTCCGGTGAAACAGGAGCACTATCACTGAAAAGAGCAGATGATTGCCTACGGCAGTGGTCATATTGGAGTGTAACAGTGCTGCCTTCTAAGGACCAGGAACAGACAAGCTCTCCGTTAGGGAGAGAAGTCGTGAAGGTTAAAATACAGCCTCACAGTAAGAGAACAAAAAGAAAGGCTCAAGCACTCTGAGCAGAGCAAGCTCGATTTCCCAAACTGGATGAGCTAACCAGGAAGGAATTGCAAGAATTTATACACAAGACTCTTGAGCAATCTCAGAGAACAGTGCAGACCTTGGCAGAAGGCTAAATATGGATAAGGATCCTCATTTGTGTGGGGTGGGGGTGAGTGAAGTCCTAACACTAAAGGCTTCACAAAGAGGTGCTAACCCCTTGCAAAGCTCTAGGCTCATTTACTAAACAATGTCTCCTAGTAACCTAAAGAAAGAAGACAGCCACAGGGGCTCAGGCGTAATGAGCCTGCTCCTAGCAGTCAGGACTGTTCTGGCCAGGCTACATATGAAATACTTCCTCTTCCTGTTTTTTCATATGTTCTTTTAAAAATAATAACATTTCAGGAACATCCGCCTAGCCATGCAGATAACTGTTCTAAGTGCTTTACATGTCTCTACTTATCTACAAGGTGTGATCAAAGTATACAGTGAATGCTTAAAGTTTTCAAATGTATTACAGGGAAAGGCTCTTTGCCAGTAACCACACACACACACACACACACCCGCTTTGAGCACACTCAGCCCATCACTCCTGCCAGTTTCTGAAGCAGCTCTGGAAGTCCTCTTTCCTGAGGGTCTTTTCGCAAGATGTGATCAAAGCTATGGTAGATGCTGCTGCCAAGTACTGTCCAGCAGAGCAGCAGGCTGCGTCCTCACCCACCCTATTTAATAGATCTGGCACTATGCAACTTCTGACTCTTTCCCAAGGTCAAAATGACCAGGAAAGGGTAAACCTTTGCAATGGATTCAGGACATCAGTCCAACCAAGACAGTGCCACTAAGGACACTCTCAAGAGAGGGCGTCCTGAGCTGCCACAGAAGGTGGCAAGGATGATAGGCTAGTGTGTGTGAAGTGAGGGGGAGGATTTTGACGGGGATTAATGTGTTCTTTTCTGTAACAAGCTCATTTAATTTAAAAAGTCACTCTTTTATTATCATACCCCATAATGCTCTCTCTAACCCAGTCAGGTGGGTATTATTCCTACGTATTCCCATCTTACAACAGAAGAAAGTTAGACACAGTTTGCTCTAAATGTTTACTTCCTCAGCACCTTCTGTGGATCCAGGCTGTGCAAGGCCTGAGCACAGCAATAAACAAGACAGACAAGGTTCCTGCCCTCCAAGCTCCCAGGCTAGCGGGAGATTCCTGGAGAATCACAGGAATCATCACTAAGTCACAGAACACTGTGATAGCAGGACCCAGGGAACTGGACCAAGCAGGTCAAAGAAAGGCCTCAAACCCTTGCCTGGAGATGATGGTAGAAGGGCAGATTTCTGTGCAAATGCCCAGGGTAAGAAGGAGGCAGAAGTCTTTGAGGAAGTGAAAAAAGCTCAGTACAAACAGAACCAGGTTAAGTCTGGCAAAAGAACAAGGGTCCTGTACACATGGAACCCCGGGCAGAGAAGAGCCAGAGATGCCTTGAGGTCAGATTTCGGTAGTGACTGCCCCTTGGTTTTTCACCTAGTGGATCAGATGAGAAAGTGTAAACCAAGAAGGGAACAATGTGGTCAGTTGGGTAATACTTGCTGAAGAATGTTGATTAATTTACACTATTTTAAAAAGCTCCCTAGGGACCCGTCACAGAATTAAAGCATTGAGCTTCGGTGAAGTCATCTGCTGGAACCAGCTAGGAAAGTCTGTCCACTGGGTGACAGAATCATGAACCTAGGGGCCCAGACACTTGGGAGGATGGACTAAATCAACAAGATGCTACCTCATGCAAGAGGCTTATGCTGGTTTTTATGCTCTCTAGGAAATACTTCTGCTTAATGGAATCCTGGGAGAAAGTCGCACCAGATGGCACTGACTTCTTCACAACCTTAAAAAAGACTCTACAGCTTCTCTGAGTGTCTGAGCTTCCGCAGTAACCAGGGGCTAGCAGAGAGAAGGCTGAGTGCCCCTCCTTCCTTCTCAAGGGGTGAGACAAGTTGCTGGGTGCAGAGGTGTGTGCCTGTAATCTCAGCACTCTCAGAGGCTGAGGCAGGAGGATCACAAGGGTAAGCCCAGCAGGGGCAACTTAGCAACCTAGCAAGACCCTGTCCCAAAATTTTTAAAAAGGCTGGAGATGTAGTTCTGTTTGAAGGCACTGGGTTCAATTCCCAGTACAAAATAAACAATGAGAGAAAAAAGAGAGAGAGAGAGACTTATGATCCTGAGACAAGCAGGACCCCACCACAATGGGCACCAAGACCTCCCTGCACTTGAAAGGTTGAATCTGGGCAGCAGTCCCTGCTGAACGCAGGGCCTAGCCCTACTTGACCCATGGACAGTTGCCAAGCTCTCAGCCTTTTAAAAGGAGACCAATCCTTTGTGTAATGAACCTGGTCTCCTGGAGACTGTGAGGAAAATAAAGAAGTTCTGAACCATCGAGAGGGGAAAAATACTACAAATACATTTAGGGTTTTTTATTAAAATAGAACTATAGGGCCAGGTATACAGCTCAGCAGCACAGTGCATGCCTGGCAAACACAAGGTCCTTAATTTGATGCCTGGTACCAAAAAAATAAAATAAAATAGAACTATAAGCTTTATGTGCAGATGCACACCTGTAACCTGCAGCACTTGAGAAGCTGAGGCAGGAGGATGGCCATGAGCCTGGGCTACAAAATGAGTTCAAGGCCAGCCTGAACTACACAGTGAGACCCTGTCTCAAAAACTAAACAATTTTTTAAAATTAAAATAAAAGACACATGCACATATATGCACATACACTTACGTGTGTATCTACAGCTCATCTCTGGAATAAGTAGTCACTGCCCTCTTCCAGGGCGGGGAAGCCTGACCTGACTTGGTGGAGCGGGACGGCTGAGCTGGGAACTGGCCTGGGCTGGGCATGAATCAGCACAGTGGGGGCCAGGCAGCTTGGGCAGCACACGGCTGGGAGAAATGACAGATGACTGTGTTCTGGACTGTTCTGTGCCTTTGCCTCCCCCCACCACCACCATCACCCAGCTCCCGAGGCTCAGCTGCAGTCAGGGACAGGAAGCTGCAGGCCAGTGCTGAGCCTGTGGTCTCTCAGCCAGAGATGGGGCAGCTGTGGCTGAAAAGATTTGACTCCTGCATGTGGCCAGGAGGAGACTTCTAAGTGGTGCTAAGCAATCCTGAGTCCCGAGCTCCGGCAGCAACCGCTCTCCTTAGCCCTGGCACAAGCGTCAGTCACCTGACTCTCCTACAGCTCCGCAGAGCGGCCACTCCTGTTCCCAATACCTCTTCCCTCTGGGAGGCCAGGTGTCAGGGAAAAAGGTTAACCCCCTCCAAAGATGAAGCAGGCAGGAGATGCCTGCTGTCCTTCCACGTGGCAATAGCATTTGTTCAGTAAGCAGCCCAATGCAAGGTGCAAAAATCAGAATGCTGCACAGTTGGACAGGCAACCAGTTCTTGTCTTCACTGTTCATTAATTCAGCATCCTTCCACTTCTTCTCTACTGGCCACGTGCCCTGCCACCTCCCACAGCAGTCTCCACACAGGCGCGTGCAGTCACTCTTCCACCTGGAAGCTGCCCAATTTGTGCATTAAACAAGCCCTCCTATTAAGAGAAAAATCCAGCCGGGTATGGTGGCATGTGCGTATAACTCCTGCCTCTGAGAGGTTGAGGAAGGAGGATCACTGTGAGTTCAAGGCTAGCTAGCACTATAGAGCAAGACCCTGTTAAAAAACCAAATTATAGAAATAAACTTTTTTTAAAACTGCAGAGGCCTGAGATGCTACCTGCTTGCCATTGTCGGTGTGGATGCAGTTCTTGTCCGGGTCCAGCTGTACCACTCGAGCTTTGATCCATTCCACCCCGGACGGAATCACACTGGCTGTGGGACGGCCGGACGAAGACAGCTGCTTGGCACCGGCACCAACCAGCGTCCAGATTGGCTGGTAGAAATGTCTCTGTGGAGCGAGGTATTTGGAGAGTATTTCAGTTTGCGCCTAATCTACAGGGTCCAACTTGGATGAATTTGAACTAAACTCATTCTCCCCATCATTCTCTCTGGACCTTAGAGCATCGCACAAACCTCCCAGCTTACTTCTCTCCCTGCGGTGTCTCTTATTATGTCAAGCTCTAAAGGGCAGTCACCCACCCAATAATTCTCCCAAGAGCATGTTTAAAAGGCATAAATTTACCTTAGTGACCACTATATTATTTATTGCTAAAGGCTGTCTTGGTGCTTAATATGTATGTGATAGATATCTCTGTGTGTGTGTGTGTGTGTGTGTGTGTGTGTGTGTGCGCGCGCGCATGTGTATATAGATACACAGACATGTGAAAACGCTATATATGTGTTTATATGCACAGATACAAACAAGAAAGCTTAAGCCAGAAGCCTAACTATGGTTGCTCAGAAGTATGTAACCTGTGGGAAAACTGGCGAGTTTACAGCTACTTTGGGGAGCTTTGAAATTTCCCTAACTTCAGACCGTGTCCCCAGACCCAGGGTGGCCTTTACACTCTTCGGATTAAGCCCCTCTTCTCTTTCCCAGAGCCTCTGTACCCACAGCCAGGGAGTGCCACCCCTGCCCAGGGCGATGCAGCCCAGACTTTCCCACTTAGGCTCTGCTTTCTCCAGTCCCCTAGCTTTGGCCGGTCCACACATGCTCTACGCTGGTGTAAAAGTCCTAGAGCAGGGCCGCAGTGCTTCACGGCTTCCGGGGATGCGCTCATGCGGTGCGCCAGGGCACCGAGAGTGCTCACTAATACCAAAGTGCCTCAAACTGCAGGACGGGGCAGCCGAAACCTGAAGGGTGGGCAACCTCCCTGCTGACAGAAATGGACAGGGTCAGTGGGGCACAGAGGTGTCCAGCGGCGAGATCTCATTGATTTCAGCTCCAACTTGAGCAAGAAAAAGAATAAAAATACAAGCTCAGGTGTTCTTATGTTTGTGCTTATTTTGTTTTTTTGTTTGTTTGTTTTTATTGTCCAGCTGGAAACATCAACTCCAACATCACTAAACAACAGGGAAGGTGCCCAAAGCCTGAGCCACTGGCCGCTCCTTCAAGAGACTCCTGCCCTGTTTTTCCCTCAGGGACCAGACAGACACAGTGTAGCCTGCACTGTGTCCAGCTCCCAGGACAGCCCCTCTGCTGAGCCCCTGGGAGTTAGGTAAGGAAGCAGAGCATGCATCCGAGGGAACAGTCGCCTGATGCAGCTCTTGGGCCACAGGCACTTAAACTGCTGTCCGTCAGTTGAAGAGAAGTCACTTTAAAAAGAGAAGGCACAAGCCAGGGATGGTAGCCAATGCCTGTAATCCTAGCTACTTGGGAGGCTAAAGCCAGAGGACCACAAGTTCAAGGCCAGCCTTGGCCATTTAGCAAAATCCCTTCTCACAAGAAGAGTGGCAGAGAGCACCCCCTGTGCCCTCTCCTATCATGGTCTGAGTAGATTCAGATCTTTCTTGTCCTGCTCTGCCCCCCCACACACCAGGACAGCCAGGGGACCCACTTTGTTTTTCCCTTCCAAGGCTGCTCCAGATCCCAACTGGCGCTCAGCACATTACCTGGGAAGCATTAGGAAAACTGCCAAAGTTCGTTCACCTTTTGCAAAGTTTTTGTGCCACCTTTGAAGGTTCTGAGGGAGCCTCATCTCCTGCCTTCTCCTGGTGTCAGTTTCCTCACCTCACTCACCATCACCCACAACCCTCTTTCCCGCTCTCCACTGTCCAGGGACCTCCCTGCCCCAGCCTGTCACCCCTCCCCCTTGGACTGGAGCAGAAATGGGATCACACACAAGGTGTGATGGGGTGCTATCTCCCCAAACACACACTGAATCTAACCCCAGCCTTGTGAACCCCGTGACCTTATTGAGAAACAGAATCTTTGCAGAGGTAACTGAGTTCAGTGAGGCCCTACTTGAATAGGGTGCACCCTAAATTCAGTAGTTATTGAAGACCCTGTGAGCCAGAGACACACAGCACCCCACAAAGACCGGAGCAGATGGCACAATGACAGCCACAGGCCAGGGGCAGCAATGACAGCTGCCAGCCCCCGCCCCCAGGAGCTGCAGGGCAGCCTGGATGTCCTCACCCACTCCCCCATCCAGGCATCAGAGCGAGCCTGGCCCTGGCCCTGGCCCTAGCTGGGTGGTTTGGTTTGGAACTTCTGCTCTCCAGAACCATGGGAGAATGAGCGTCTGCTTATCTAGGCACTTGGCTTGTGGTCCTTTGTTACAGAAACCCTGAAAAACGAAACAGGAGAGAAGACAAAAGCCAGGAGAGCTACCCTCTCCCTTTCTCCGTCCTTTTCATGTCCAGGAGGAGAAGCACTACTGAGATCGACTGCACTCACCCGACTCCCCTTTCCCCCACGATGGCTGCAGAGAGGGGAGCAGTGGCTCTCGGGCCCACCCACTCACCTCCCTCTGCCCTCCTCTTGTGGTTAAACCTAAAGACCCGCCTGGGTGCTCCTCCAAACCTGCCAGTGAGTAATTTCTCAGGTAACGTGGGCTCCAAAGGTCCTGTAAATCTGCTCAGGTGTCTTATCCTGAGTCATGCGGGCAGAGTGGTTGTTTCAAAAGAATAGCAATAAACACTGAGAGTCGTTAACACTGAAGCGCTCTGGAGGCCAGCAGACACCAAAGGCCAGGAGCAGAGACCCGCAGTCTGCAGAGCCGACCTGTGGTGTCCAGCATGAGCCTGTACTACCCAACAGCAGCAGTGGCCAGCAGCTGGCTGTGTCCCCTACTGGCATCTAGCAGTAACTAGTGACATGAGGGCTGCTAACAAAGTGCTCACAGAGCCGCTCTGTGCCAACTCACGATTTCCATCTGTACCGAGGATGCCTGGCAACGCTACCTGGAGACACTAAGGCCAGAGCCTGATGGTTGTGCTACCTGCCCCGAAACACACATAAACACACACACACACACACGCACATGCACATGCACACACATGCCTTCGAAAGGGGTCACTTACCTCGCTGGGCTCAACAATGGCCACATTCTCGGCGCCCACTTTCCTCTTCATGCGGGCGGCCATGGTGACCCCACCACTGCCGCCCCCCAGCACCAGCACCTCATAGTGGCTCCTGGATGCACAGCTGGCTCCTGTGTGCAGCTGGAGAGGACCGGCATGCTGAGCACCCAGCCGGAGGAGGCTGGGAAAGAGCCGGGCACGGGCGCTGCACACCATGGTGGCCAGAGGGGGCATCGTCAGGCTGAACCAGGCTGGAAGGGAAGAGACGAGGCTGTGAGGACTGGAAAAGACCGTGGCAGAAGCAGAGGCTGGGGAGACCAGTGTCTGGCCAGCTCCCACTTGTACCACCATCTCCTTGCAAGACACCCTGCCCCCTAGTCAGGCTCCCGAGGTCTCCCAAGAGCTGACAACAGACTCATCTCCCCAGCTCCCCTTCCTCTCGCTGTTGGGGCCCAGGACTGTGTCTGATCCAAGCATCCCCCACCCTTTAGGTCCTCCCCACAATCTATCCCTACGCATCTGTAAAATCTAGAGCACATCTGGCAGGTCCAGCTCCCTCGGGAGCCTCAGGCACACTCAACGGCTTTCTTTGGTTTTTCAGTCTATTACAACTATACTAGCTGGGTGTGCTGGGCCATGCCTATAAATCTCAGCTCGGTGAGAGGCTGAGGCAGGAGAATTATAAATTTGAGCCCAGCCTGGGCAATTTAGCAACTTAACAAAACGCTGTCTCCAAATTTTAAAATAAAAATAAATTTTTAAAAGGGCTAGGGATGTAGCTCACTGTTCAACCCCAGAACCCAAAAAAGAAAAATATAAACAGACATAAAAGCCCACGGATGAGACCTGTAACACTTCTGGCTGTAAAGGGCACCCGCAACCTTGCTGAAAGAGAAAGGGTCCAGTGCCCACCTGTGCCCCTCCCTCCAAGTTCCACTGGTGGTAATCAGAGCCTTGGCCCCAGGCAGGGGCCTCCTGCCTGCTGGAGCTGCCAGGGACCTGCAATTTAATCACAGCACTGGCTACAGACACACAAGCCAAGGCCCTCCACACCTTTAGCAGCTTTAATCAAATGACTAAAAAAGCCCTAAAAGGAGCCCTGCCTGGTATCATAAAGTCATATTTTAGGTGAAGCACCTGTGCATGCCGATGCCCAGTCCTTTAGTATGTCCAATTCAGGAAACAACTTTTCCTTAATAGTTCCTCTGAGGGACACACTTTTCCCTTGAGCAAAACATGTCTCTACTCTGAGCGGCTGGTGCTTTGGCAGCTAGGCAAGGAGAAATGCTTCACCCAGCCCCGCCCTGGCCTGCACTCAAGGGCTAGACAACCCTATGTGCCTGGCAGGGCCGAGACCCAAGACCTGGCCTTCCCCCGGCTCGGCAGTGTCCCGCCTATTACTAATACTTTCAGCACTGCCCAGGGGCATGTCCTTAAAATGCAATCACCCCACCCACCAGGGATGAGGCCTACAGCAGCTGGGGCACCGAGGTCTTAATGGGAGCGAGGTCATTGTATCACCTGCCACCCCCTCCCCGTGCCAGAGAACAGGAAGCTGCAGGGAAACCAGAGAAATCAGGGAAAGGAAGGGCTGAGGAACCAGGGGCGGCCCTGGAGGAGAGGTATTGAGGGGAGCCCAGGGAGTGGAGCCAGGCACACGTTTTCATGAGGGTTAAAATTAACTCTATTCCAGAACTTTGTTGCCTCCACGTTCCAAATATGGGGTAGGGGGTAAGGGGAGTGTTTGGAGCCCACTGGAAGCAGTGCAGGGCACACTTGCACAGCCTTGCTGAAGCCTAAAATCAATGTGTAAAATGACCACGTGTGTGCAGCAATTCCCTGAGATGAACATAATTATTAGGTAGTGCAAACATACTCATAAAACTAAAGAAGTAAGTAAATTCAGTATGATCCTTCTAGAAAATGACACTGCCCATCCCTTGACCCTGGGGTTCCATTTCCAGCAATCTCATTCAGGTTGAGATCTGTCATACTGAAGAAAAGAAAGGAAAAGATCTCTCATACCAAAGAAAAGAAGCAATTACAGAAGTGTTTCTCCCCCACGTTTTCATAATGTGGTCACCACTTTGCTCACTGGTTCATGGATTCTTCTCCACGGCACCCTGGGACAGGAGAAGCAACTGCAGGGGACAGCTTGGGCCCCTGACAGTTTCAATTAGGGTTCATCCAGGATTATTTCAATTTAGGATGGGGGCAGAGAGTATTCTAAGTGTCAAAATGCCGGAAGAAAGCTGAGTAAAACATTGGTCACAAGGTGGTTGGTGTAATCCTTTAAAATTATGTTTATAAAGATTATAAAAAATGTTTATGATCAGGATAAAAATGGATATACAATATTATATTATACTATGCTATACTACACAGTATTACTCCAACTATGTATGAGAAAATGCATTATTAAAAAAAAAAAGAAAGAAGCTAGGTGTGGTGACACATGCCTTTAATCCTAGCACTCTGAGGCTGAAACAGGAAGGTCACAAATGCAAACTCTTGGCAATTTAGCGATTTTGCAGCAGTCTCAAAATAAAAAATAAATGAGCTGGGGGTATAACTCAGTGTGAGCCCTCCAGTTCAATCCCCAGTACCGGGGGGAAAAAAAACAAACAAAGAAATATTAACACTGGGTAAGCGGTTCTCTGGATTGTTTTGACAGTTATAATAACAAAAGATTTATTGTCATTTGCAGATGAAATAAATGCACCATCCCATCGTGAAAGGCTTTAATAAGCCTTAAGCATTTTTCAGACTGTGCCAAGGCAACACCAACAGCCTATTTGATGCACCCATTTCTCATAAAGAAACTAATGCTTCCTTCAACAACAGTTCTGCACTTTGTCTAGTGTATTATACACTTCCAACCAGCAAATGTGCAAACACTGCTGTCCCCTCACCACACTGCTTAACCATCACCTTCCTCATCTTCTTCTCCTTCCTGTAAGCCATCTTCGAAGCCCTCACTGTCTTCCTGATCTTCACCCCACTCTATTGCAGCATCCACTGCAGGCAATACTGAGGCACAAGCTTAGCCTCCAGAACTTCCAACTGCCAGGTGCATGCCTATAATCCCAGTACTCAGGAGGCTGAGGCAGGAGGATGGCCATTAGTTGGAGACCAGCCTGAACTACATAGTGAGACTCTATCTCAAAAAAAAAAAGAACTTTTAATTTCAATCTTAATGGTTTAATCTGATCCAAACCTACATATGACTCTGATCTCAAAAACACTACTGATGATTCCTAGGCCTGCCTAGGGCAGGAAATTTTAGTTCTACCTCTCTGTTTCTTGGAGCATGCTCACGCAACATGGCTTAGATATTCATGCCTGTGCCTTCACAGCTGCAATATAAAGCCACCACTCAGGATCGCCATTGGTTTCTTCTGCCACATCACCGCCCTTCTCAGAGATCCCCCGTCCTCCTGTTCTGCGGCTTCACTCCCAACTGCTCTGTCCGCCCTTTTCTGTTTCTGCTTTCACTGCAGTAGTGTCACAGATGGAGTTTTTTCAAGCTTCTCTTCTTTAAATTCTATTTAGCAGTTTTCTTGGGTTCTTTCCTCTTCTGCTGCTGCCCTCTTTTCATCTTGTTCTTGTTAGCACCACGCTGCCCACTACCTTAGTTGCTTTTCTCTCCTTGCTGAGACAAAATACCTGACACCCAGGATTAAGGAAGGAAAGGTTTATTTAGCTCACAGTCTGTGGAGGTTTCAGTCCATACTTGGCTGGCTCCAAGACAGAGTGGCACATGGCAAATGGCAACAGTTCACGGCAGCAGAAAACAGCAAAAGCAACTCTAAAAGCCCACCCCATGACTGCATGTGGTTTTCGGGGGAACACTCAGACACAAACTGCAACATTCCATCCCTGGCCCCCCAAAGATGCATGCCTATCCCTTTAGTGGCACAAGGTATAAACAGGAGGATACAGAGCACTGGGACCAAAGCAAGTAAAAATCCAGCAGGACAAACATTAAGTCCTATAGTTCTATGTCCAGCATTTGAAGCAATCTGTGGCATGTTGTGAGCTCCATAGGCCTTGTATGGCTCTACTTCTGTGGCACTGCTGGTGGTTACAGATCCCATGGCATCTCTCTTGGACCCATTTTGCTCCCTCCTTGCAGCTTTCCTCAGACAGTCTACGTTCCTGGCTTTTCCAAACTTCTGAGATCTCTACTGCACCTTTCTCTTCACACTCACAGCTTCACACACCTCTCTCTCAGGGCATACTGCCTGGTCTTCCAGGCCTTCTGTAATTGAAGTGGAAGCCTTTTAACCTCAGAATTCTTGCACTCTGCATGTACCTAAAACCAGCAACATGTGGATGATGCCAAAGTCTGCTGCAACCTGGAGCAGTAACCAAGCTTTCCTCTCTCTCGGTCATAAGGGTCAAGTAACTGGATCACTAGGCACTCTGAATCCAATTCTGAGGAGCAAATTCTCTATGCTGCTGCCATTCTGGAACCTGGTACAGCTGCCACCATTCTGGAATATAGTGCTCTGTGCCTTTCTCCTCAAGGCAAGGTCTTTCACCTTTGCTATTTTGAGGCCACAAAGAGTGGAGACTTGCTGCTTCTTGTGATGCCCTTGGGCTGTCTTTCCTATTCTCTTGTTCCCTCTCAGCAATGGAGATCTCCTCGGCTCCACCTTTGTAATCCACAGCTTTACTGGAGTTTCCTTTCTGGCCAAGCTCACTTTTTAAATCATCCTGCTGGGCTCTTTGCTCTTGATTCTCAACATAAATCTGGCTAAAAGCCCCCAACAATAGCCATGCCACCACCTCAACATTCAACTGCCTTGAAATTTCTTCTGCCAGATTAATTAGTCCACCACCCTTAAACTCAGTCTCAGGCAGTCTTTGGACTCAAGCAAAATGCAGATAAACTTCTGCCAAATCATAACATACATCCTCTGGAATCCAACACCCAATGCAGTCCTTCCCAGCAGAAACCTCTTGTACCCAGTCTTTGTGGGCAGGATTTCTATCTGCCTTCTGGGCTTCTGAGCTCTGACCAGAACCTCCCACATAGAAGAGCTGAAAGCATTCCAGCTCTATTCCTTCAGCCAACATCTCCAAACCTTTCCAAACACTTCCCAAAAGCCATTTCCAAAGGCGCTATAGAACCACATGGTCAGGTACAGTCACAGCAATGACCCCACTCCTGGTACCAAATTCTGTCTTGGTTACTTTTCTCTTGTTGCTAAGATAAAATACCTGATACCCAGAATTAAAGAAGAAAAGGTTTATTTAGCTCACAGTCTGTGGAGGTTTCAGTCCATACTTGGCTGTCTCCAAGGCAGAGTGGCACATGGCAGAAGGCAACAGTTCATAGTGGCAGAAGACAGCACAAACAATTCTAAAAGCCTGCCCCATGACTGCAAGTGGCTTTGGGGGTCACCCAGACACAAACCATAACACCTCCTTTTTGCCTAGTCAACTTAACCAACACTGGAACTAGGGCCCTTACTGTGATGTTAGTGCTGTCTGCTGTATCCAGTACCTGTGATTTTGTAGCCATGGTTATGCGTGGAAAATGCCCAAGGCCAGTCACAACCTCCTCAGAGTTTTCATCCTCAAGGAAGACTGTGACAATCTGGTTCTTTCAAACTCACCAATCTTTTTTTTTTTTTTTTACTTAAAAGAAAATTTTCAAAATAAAATAAAATTTTAAAAAACAGTAAAAATGATACAGAATTTCAAAACAAGATGATAGGAAATTAACAATGGTTGTTATATTGCATATTGTTATTGTCAAAGTAGTTGTTCAGATTACCAGAGACAGGCACACAAAATTGATCAAAGAGTTAGGCATCCACTGTTCCTTCAATAAACGAATAGAAATTAGTGGTACAGTTACCTTAGCTATCCTGTGTATGTATACATATTTTTTCTTTCTTACTCCTTTCCCCCATCCCAGTTGTTCTTTCGTTTTGAGCAGTTTCCTTCCCTTTCACAATATCTATTGTACCTTTTGGATCTTATTTACACTTTCAGTTTCTTACACTAGAGAGACAATATGATGTTTACACAGGCGGGTCTGATTTACTTTGTCTAGTATTAATTGTGTGCTTTTCATGGTTAGAACCTCTTCTAAGAGTGTCCTTTTCAATGTGAGGATGCTGCAGAAGGGAGAGTTAAACTGCTGAAGGCCTTGAACAGCCATCTAGGGAAGTTTCGTGCAGTTTTCTAAGGATGTCAAAGTTGGAGCACGAAACTCCCTTTCTCCACAGCCCCAGACCATTATTATGAGTTGGCAGATTACATTAACCATTTCTTGAAGTAGAGTAAGGGCATTTTTTTTTCAACAGAAATTGCTGATTTTCTTCAAGGGTCTCAGGAATTTCCGTTCTAGCAACATGAGACGGTAAAAAAGGTTCTCTGGCTTTAGAGTAGTGGGTAGTTTTGATTTCCTCTGTCTGTATTTTATAAAAATTTCTATTCTATATCTGTATTTATGACAATAAAACCTTACTAGGTCCCACCCACAAGTATTTAACAGAAGAGACAAGTAGCATTTAGGAGCTCCCTCCAGGTCAGAGAGCAGCCCATCAGTGGTAGACTGTGATCTGAAGCCAGGCCCTTCAGTATCAGAACTCTGTTTTAAACCACTACACTGCACTACTTCTGGGATTTCTAAGACAATTATGCATCAATAATGTTATAGTTTGAATTTTTTTTTTCAGTACTGGGGATTTAACCCTGGATTTTTGCACTGAGCTACATGTCCAATCCCCAGGCTTTTTTGGGTTTTTTGTTTTGTTTTGGTTTGGTTTGGGTTTGGGTTTTGGTTTTCATTTTGAGATATGGTCTCACCAAGTGGCTAGGTTCACAGACTAGGTTAAAACTTGCAATCCTCCTGTCTCAGCCTCCCGGAATGCAAGGATCACTCTATACCCTGTTATGGTTTGATCTTAACTGTCCCCCCAAAGATCCATGGAATTACTTACCCACGGTGCTATTGGGAGATGTGGAACCTATAAAAGGCAAGGCCTAGTGGAAGGAAGTTAGGACATTGGAGGTGTGGCCTTGAGGGAGATATTGAGGCCATGTCCTATCTTATCTCCTCTTTGCTTCTAGGCCCGAAGAGATAAACAGGCCTCCTCCACCACACACTTCTGCCATGATGTCCTGTACTGCCACAGATTCAAAGCAATGGAGCCAACCACCATGGACTACAATCTCTGAAACCATAAGCCAAAATAAATCTTTCTTTCTTTTTATCATTCATCTCAGGTCTTTCATCACAGTGACAGAAAGCTAACACAAACAACAAAACAATGGTTGGTGATAATATCACATGGAAACCAAAAAAACACATTTTCCACAACTTTCCAAAACAGGTAAACCATTTCTTATGACACTGACACCTAATATTAGTGATGGTTTTGATATAACTATAAAGAATTTTTCCACTTTGTGTGTACTTTCTTGTTCTCTTTTTCAATAAGCTCTACATTTCAGATTTTAAAATATGACTTAGATTTTTTTTCTTTAGAGGGAAGGGTGGAGGGAGTCACCAAGTAGGAAGGATACTGCTGTTTTGGTAAAGAATAAAGAAGATACATTTTGGTGAAGGCACAGCTGTCGCACCTGCCTTTCCTTCTACATGTCTGCATGACAGAATAAAAGCACTTTCACTTGGTAGAAAAGCAAAACCATTTCCCACGGTCCTGATATTACGTCCCAGCCCCAGGGAAAGAATGTTTTGTTTAGCTTTGCTTTGCCTTGTTTTGTCTTTTTAAAAATGGGGGAGAGGAGAGATCTAGGAAGAAGGCTGGCTGTGGTTTTGGTTTCCAGCTACTCCCGCTGAAGTTATTTGACTTCAGTGCTTCTCTTGAGAAGTGTGCAAATACTTCCCTCACTCAGGCAAGAAGGCATTTCTGGTTTATTTCAGCAGTGAGCCAGATCCTTCCTGGGAACTCAGGATTCAAAACACAGCGTCCTCTGAACTGCTCTCCTTGGCGTCATTGGTAACAGCATCAAGCAGGCTGTTCACTTGGGAACTATAAACAATTTCAAAACGCATTCATGTAAGTGTCACAAGTGCCAAAACACACAAAAGCCTCAGTAACTATCTCATCCTAACAGTGGAACAGCCTCTAAACACCCAGATCAGAAGAGCTAGGAATATAATCTAACAGTGTTTGTGGATGGGGTGGAGCATGATACAGTGTCAAAGACAAGGAACGGTCCAGGCAACAGAGCATGGTCAAGATTTTTAACATCTCATTTTGGAATGTTTCATCACCTAATAATACCTTTGGTCTTTAGTCTCACCCCTAGGAATTTCCTGACTTTATGGTATGGCGGTGACTCAGGGTGGGACCCCTAGACAGCTTGTGAACAAGCTGGCCACCATGAAAAACAAACATGGCTGTGATGACTGGTTTGCCATTTTGAGTCCCACCCCTGACCTGCTACTGGGAAAAGAGACTACAGGGCTGAGATCTATTAAAACTCTGGTCAGACAAATGAGATTCCAAGAACAACCACACAGAGGTGCTGTGCAAGTGGGGTGCCCAGAGAGAGAGCAAGAAGTTTTGTGGCCACCTACCTTCCCTCTGGCCATTTATCCTTTAAAATAAACCCACAAACATATGTAAGTATTTCCCTGAGTTCTAGGAGTAGCTTAGCCAATAATGAAGCCTGAGAGGGGTCATGGGAAACCCAGAATCTGTGTTTGCCAAATGCAAATGGGGGTCACCTGACTTCTCACTGTGGCTGGTGTTGGAAGTGGGGACAGTCGTGCAGGACTGAGCCTCAAACCCAAGAGGTCTGCACTAACTCCTAGAGTCAATGTCAAAATCCAATGGAACTGCTCACACACAGTTGATATCAGAGAACTGGTTGGTGTTAGGGGGGAAAATAACACACTTGGTGTTAAAAGAAGTATCCAAAACATCACTGAGGAACTAACAGGAATTTCAGACATTGACCTAAGCCAACTTTATAGCAACCAGAAAAACAGACTTATGGAAGTGACGACCACACAATCTTAACTAGAAGGCAGAAAAGAAAGGAAAGCCAAACTCAATCCTGAAGTCAATAGAAATAGAAACCCTCCACAAAATAAGGGCAGAGTGTGAATCTAATAGGACTTCCTCATCTCCTCAGAAGATAGCCTGAAATGCACACACTTGTTGAAGAAATAAGAATCAACTACCAGTAACACCCAAGGATGCAGCCACTTTATCCCTACATTCTTATGATGTGAAACACACTTCTAAAAATCAATAAATAAGGCACATTTAGCTTTTGTTTAACAAGTGGCAGATGTAATATATTTCATAATTAAATAATGTCATGCTTTGAAGTTAGATAAAAATCCTGCAATTAATCCTAAGTCCACTGAGTGCCTTCTCCAAATAGACACTTTGATATATCCACAGTCTAACTGGAGAGGTAAAATCCCTACTCATTAAAAGCTAAAGCGGCTGGCTGCCTGCACCTCTCCTACTCCATCACAGACTGGCCAGCGTCCCTTCCACAGCTGGCCCTTCCTGGCCCAGCAGAGGGGACTGTGTGTGTCCTTGTGTCACACGGCTGGCCAGTCTCCGGGCTGTGAACAGCTAGGGTACCTGGTTACGTTGAAACAGAGCAGACATCTCAGCAAGGACTATCCAGGGCACCTTAACAAAAGAGCCACCAGGCCAGTGAGCTTGTGGTCAACCCTTCAGCTCTCTGTGCCTCTGAAGAAAGAGTGTGTGGTTCTTTGCATGGCTCATGTTACTTCATCTCAACCCACACTCGGGGCCTACTTTGCCTGGGTTTCTGTAACCACAGGGCTGATGTGTTTAACAGATCACCTTTAGATCACATCCCAAATTAAAGAGTCAAACACAGAAAACAGCCACCAGCTCTTTCCCCACCCACCCTCTGCTCCATCAGACCTGGGCCAAGCTCACTCTGAGCTGCTGGAGACATCCCAGTGGTCTGAGCCCTGTGGGCCTCCCGCCCTCAGGCCCAAGGCAGCCCAGAGAGACTAGAAAACGGCTCCTCCTCGGGATCCTCCAAACCCTTGGGCTTCCGGCCTCATTCGTTAAGCCAGCCCTAAGGCTTTCCTTAGTTACTCACAACTCTCAACGAAATTATTCCCACAAGACAGGACGCGATGAAAACTTGGGGAGAAACTCTCATGATAATAGGGGCTGAAGCCGATGGCTGTCTTGGTGTAGCCACTCTGTCCCAGGCTTCCTCACCAACCTGCACACAGTATCCCCATTTTACAGAGAAGTGAGACTCAGAGTCAGGCGACCAAAGTTGCCTCAGGTCACAGCCCTCCTGTAAATGTGTCCCCAAGTCTTCAAGCACTGAAAACTTAATCCCCAGCGCAATGGTGTTGAGAGACAGGACTTTTAGATGGCCAAGTCGCAAGGATGCCTGAGGAATGCCATAGTCCCGGGAGTGGGGTTGGTACAAAAGTGAGGGGCCCCTCTCTTGCTCTCTCTCACCAACCTAGGACACAGCAAGACAGTCCCTCACCAGATGAGAGCCCCTGGACCGTGGACTTCACAGCCTCTAAAACTAAAGCAACTGAGTCTCTGATCTTTATAACTTAGTCTCAGGTAATCTGTGAAAGCAGCATTAAACAGGGTGAGACACTCGCCTCACAAATTAAGCAGCAGAGGTTAATTCAAACTTACTCTCCAATCATTCAGGGAGAAAAAAATGCTCATTGGCCAAATTTTGTCTTTATTCATATGTGAAGTATCTCACTCAAGAGGTTAGATGGGAAGAAATGTATGGGATGAAATTTCAACTATATAATTGTAAAGAAGAAAAATCTAAGTTTTATCAAAGTCAGGTGCAATAATAGTACTGATGTAATTTTTAAGAGCCCTTCTCTTTTAGAAATATATACTAAGATTCTTTGAGCTGAAATGATTTGGAATTTGCTTGAAAATACTTTACTGAGGGGCTGGGGATATAGCTCAGTGGAATAAGCGCTTGCCTAGCAAGCGCAGGGTCCTGAGTTCGATCCCCAGTACCGCAAAAAAAAAAAAAGAAAGAAAATACTTTACTGAGGAGAAAGTAAGGCTCAGAGAATGAGATGATCTCCCAAAAGTCAATGTCTGCAGCAGCACCAGAGGCAGAATGACTTGCGTAATGCAGAGCAACTTCCCCTGAATGCCCTTCACAGCAGCAAAGGTAAGCAAGACCGGCAGCTAGCCCTTCATAAGGGAGAGAGTTTCCCCATCCGGACCCTTTCCCAGCTCCGGGATGGCCTCTCTGCTGGACCCGGCAGGGCAGAAGAGTCCCACAGCTCTAAGCAGAGGCAGAACAAGGTTTTATGGAACTTAAACCTATACCATTTGTGAACCCAAGATGAAAACTATAAAGTTAGATACAACATTTAATATTTATTTTGAAACAGAAAATAAATAACAACAGATACCTCAATTCCTGATTCAGGACCCTTTCTTCTGAGATCCCTTTGAGGCACTTTATCAGAAATACATACACAGAAATGCTTCCTGTTCAGAACCTGGTCATGGCTACTCTCACAGTTTAGCTCTGAAATGTGCTCCCAAGTCTCCTGTGTTCAGAGGTGAGGCTTTCCAGATGCAGGTGATGGGATCCTGGGGGCACCACAGCCATGGGTGGCTTAGTCCACTGATGAGCTCGTGGCTGTTTGGAGGCAGGATCTGGTTGGAGTTAGGGCACTATGGGTGTGGCCTAGAAGGGTGCATAAGTGCCCCCAGCTCCTCCCTTCTCTCTGCTTCCTGGCTACCATGCAGTGAGCAGCTTCCCTCTGCCAGGCCCTTCCAACACGATGTTTCTGTGTTGGAGCCAGCTGACCATGGACCATACCCCCTAAACCATAAGCCAAATTAAAACTCTCCTCCATTAAATTGTGGGTACTAGGGATTGTTCCAGCAACAGGAGAGCTGACTAACACACTGGCCCTTCTAGAATTTGTGAGAACACCCTGTACCCACAGGGCCCTGTATAAGACACGGAGCCTAAAGCATAAACTGTATTTGCTCTTCGGTACATCCATCTCTAGCATCCACAGCTTCTTCTAAGGCCCTCAGCCCACTCAGTACTCCGAGGCTTGCTCAGTTAGCTGGTCCCCTCCTAACAACACTTGGCATTTTGCTGAGCCCCTTCTTACGCCCTCCCACCTCCTCACTACATAGCATAGCTTCTTTGAACAATGTGAGAGTAGACTACGCTCCCTGTTGTGGTACCGCTGCTGTACCCCAGGCTCTTGTGCACCAGGCACCATGCTCAGTACAAGGTGGGTGTTATCCCTATTTTATATCTGGAAAAAGGGAGGCTGAAGGAAACTGATGATGCATAGATAGACTCAAGGCCACACACCCAACCAAGGACAAAACCAAGAATCAACTGGAGAGGGTAGGAAGGAATGAGGGAGGGAACCAGAACAAACATCATCACTCTCCCTATTCTCACCGGAACTGCTGGGAATTGGCTCATGCAGTTATGGAGCCTGGCAAAGGCTCAAGGTTTGGCTGCAGGCCTAGGAGAGCCAGTGGTATAGTTTAAGTCCACCGGCCCCTAACAACACAGGACAGGCCAAGGCTGGGTTGGGACTCAGCTGAAAACATCCCAGCTCAAGGTGTTCGGGCAAAAAGAATTCTCTCTTATTTACAGTGTATCTGGCTTTTTGTTCTACCCAGGGCTTCTGCTGACTGCATGAGGCCACTCACACTGGGAAAGGCAACCTGCTTCAGGCATTTCCCCAGGTCAAATGTTCACTTCACCCATCAACGCCCTGACTGACACACCCAGAACACAATTTGGCCAAATCCCTGGCCCCCCAGTGGCCCAATCATGTTGACAGATAAAAAGAGCCATCACATCCTCTGACTCAACCTGCATACAGGCAGGTCTAAATCTGAAAAACTCTCAGGAAGGGAACTGTTAACTGTCCCTGGATTAGCTCTACTTGGGTGCCAAGAAAATAATAGACATTACCTCACAAATGCAATGGCCTCTTTACAGAATCTCATTTTTCTTTTTTTTAATAAGAGTCCCACTGTGCAGTCCAAACCAGCCTTGAACTCACTGTCAAGCCCAGGCTGGGCTCAGACTTGAAGTCCTCCTGACTCAGCAGCCTCTCAAGTGCTGGGGTAACAGAGCACCACTGCCCCCGGAAGAATCTCATCTGCATCTGGCGTACGTTCGGACCAGGTGTGCAGTGATATTCACAGCACTTACAATAGCGCTGTGGTAGATATGTCACAAAATCAGGAAGACACCTGGCTGCTCTCTCTCCCTACAGATTTTTTTCAGTCCTGTTAAGGTAATCAGAGTTTTTCTCCCCTCTGTATTTGTGATGGTTTGACATGTGGGGGCCTTGCTAATTCAGAAGGACTGCCCCTGCTGTGAGGAGCTGAGTGTCCAGGTCTGGCTCACTCCTGGAGATGGTAAAGGGCTGTCTGACTGCCCACCTTTGACATGAAACCAGCCAACACAGAGCCCGTACTCTGGCCCACTTCCTCTGTGAGGCTCTTGCACCCCAAGAGACGGCACTGTTCTGCCTTGGTGGCCCCAGGACCAGGCCTCAGACGAGCAGGAGCATACCTTGCACCCAGAACCCACTAGAATTATTCCAACTGGCCAATCCCCAACCTGGTCAGCCCTTCCCCCTGTCCCATGGAAGAGAAACTACTGCTTTTGACACATGATTTCCATTCATCTTTCCTGCCTCCTGACCTACCCAGGTGGCCAGGAGCTGTCTCCAGGGAACTGTGACCAAAATTTCTTCCTACATGGCAGTCATCTCCTGACCAGTTGGCTTTGCCATACCTGAGAAATACAAATCCAGATGCATTTTAATATACCTACATTTAAATGTATGTGCCAACTGTTCTGTCAGACGGAAGATTTTATGTGTTTAACAAATTTTTGCCCCACTCCTCCTTACATATCTGCTGATCTGTCAGGTGGCATTGAAAAAGCAGTTTAATTACACACTCCTGGAGAATGTTGTAATTATGCGGATGATTGAGCCAAATTTTTGCAACTAAATAACATAGCTGCTGTTTCATTTTTTAATGCAGTAATTACTCTGAAAGAATATGGTTCTTTCTTTCTTTTGTCATACTTTATTATCTGCTTTGTTGAAATCTGAAATATCTTCTCCACCAAGGGAAATCCCCACATCTCTTTTACCCACTTAAGTGGCACCTGCCAGACCTGCTCAGAAAAGTATTTAGAATAAGTGTTTGCAACTGGGTGTGGTGGTGCACGCCTAGGATCCCAGCGCTCAGGAGGCCGAAGCAGGAGGATTACCACAAGTTCAAGGCTAGCTTGAACTACATAGACGCTATCCCCCCAAAAAAATAAAAAATAAACATGTGAGTCTTCGCAGATAGACAGAGATGTACAAATTCAGCTTTATATCCACCCTCAACTTGTGTCAGCCATACAGTGGCTACATTTTCAAAACTAAAACTAAAACTAAAACTCAGGCTGGGCACGGGCATAGTAGCACACACTTGTAATCCCAGCACTGGGAAAGCTGAGGCAGGAGGATTGCCATGATTTTGAGGCCAGCCTGGGCTACATAGTGAGACCCTGTCTCCAAAAAAAAAAAAACTGAAAAATCAGGAAACATTATCGAAACTACATTTTTACTTACAGAATTTATTTCCTGCACAAAAGCATACAAACTAAGTAACATTTAACTATGCCAAAAGCACAAGCGTATCTTTGGTGAAGGAAAAGAATTACATGGAATATGCACGGTCACAACTACGCTGCTATTTAAGAACGTTTCCAAGCTCGTCATTGAGTATACACCAAGGAGCCCCACAGATGGACAGAAATACCCTCATCCTGGGCCTGTTCTCCCTCCCCGTCTACTCAGCTGTAGCTGATAGAGCAAGAGCCACAGAGCTCTCCAGCTACTGCCGCTCTGTATACTGACAATCTATACCAAGAAGTAGCGAGCCAATTTTCAGAGGGAAGAGTTTCCTTTCTTAACGTTAGAAAGCCTAACTGAAATCTTGGAGTGTGACAAACAAGCCATTAAAATCGTAAAAGAAATCCGAAGTAGACATTTATGTCATCTCTGAGCAACACAAAAACTTCCTTAGCATCACACTAAAAGCACAGCTCAGAAAGTGAAAGACCAATGGTTTGCGTGTGTAAACTTGTTTTACTATCTTGCTGCTTGCCTCTTGCCCCTTCTCCCACATCTAGCCACACCCTCTCGTGCCAGGCTCAGTCCCTCGAGCCCGACCACATCCCTGGGGCCCTGTCCTGTGCTTTGGGCTGGGTCAGCAAGTGGGAGGCATTGGTAGGTGCCCGGATGAAAGGCATCAGCTGGGTACTTCCTCCCCTCTTAGCCCTACTATGAGCCACGTCTGGAACTGGACTGAGGCTGGAAGAAACTTGAGAAGCATGATGGGAAAGGCAACATTTGCCTTTAATACGCCGTGAACTACGAATGCTTTCAATTATGTCACTGAAGATTCAGAAAGAGGTAGAAAAAAACCCTAATCCTTCTTAGAGAGTACCTGCTTCCTCGCGAACAGACTATCAGCAGAAATGGGGCTGCTCCCATTGATGAGGGATCGGAATGAAATACAGAACACATTTTTGGACACTGGAGAAAAGGGGCCCTTTCTCTGGAAAAGAATGGCAGAGAGCTTCCTCGAACCACAATTAGGTAGACAATGGCATTTGTGCAAGATGAAAGCGAACACATAACCTAAGAGATTTCCAAGCCAAGTACTGCAGGTACGGCTTGATTTCTTCTTGCTGCTGCAAGTAAAACAGTAGAGAAAAGAAATAAACTGAAGGAATAACTGTTAAAAATAAATTAGAACGACTCTGCTGCAAACGTATGCTACATTTCATGACAAAGGATTGGTGTCCAAGACAGCGGAGCTTAGAACCACAGAGAATTACTGCCCGGCTGTAAAACTGGGAACTCGTCCAGCTGGATTTTGAAACTCTGTGACTAATGGCTTCTTTTTTCTTCTCCCTATCCCAGCCAGAAGGTCTACACCGCTCTACTCCCATTCTAACACTGTGACCTAGATGCAAATAACTTCTTTTGTCTTTTTAGGTTTCCTAATTTCACAGGTCTACTTCAGAAGGACAGGAACTGTATTGCAGAATAGACCATACCTAGACCCTCACTCATCTATGACTTAGATAAACTGATGATGAAACTGAAACTTTCAGTTCAGACTTAGATTAGAACTTGGACATGAAATGATGCCTGCTATAAGGCGTGGAGTCTTCAGGAGAACGTGGATGGGTGTGAACGTACTTTGCCTGTCAGGTAAGTATGAATCTTTGGAGGCCAGAGTAGAGATTATGACAGGCAGAATAACCATCACCTCAGCTATTCTAATCCCACTGTGTAGAAAACAAAATTTTGTAGATGTACTTAAATTAAGGACCTTAAAGTGAAGAAAGTATCTCAGATTATCCAAATGGACCTAATCTAATCAACTAGGTCCTTAAAAATGGAGATCCGTTCCCCGCTGTGATCAAAGGGAAAGTGTGGGAGAATGGTCAGAAAGATGAAATGTGGCTGGCTTTGAAAATAGAAGAAGACATTGAACCAAAGAAGTAGGCAGCAGCTAAAAGCCAGAACAGGCTAAGAAACAGATTCTCCTTTCAAATTTGCGGAAGGTCCATGGCCCTGCCAGCACCTTGGCTTCAGCCTACTGAGGCCTACGCTGGACTTCAGAACTACAGAGCTGTAAGATGATACAGTGTATTGTTTGTGCTAGGCTGGGGCTCGGTGGTTGAGTGTCTGCCTAGCACGCACAAGGCCCTGTGCTCTATCACCAGCATGGAAAAAAATAATATTGTTAAGCCACAGCAGTGGCAGGGAATGTGAGTGACTGTATCATTTTACTTAATCTTCATAACAGTCCCATGAGGAGGCACTGTTTTCCCATTTACCAAAACTGATACAGAGGTTCTCAGAAGCTAAGAGCTCATTCAGTCCAATAGCTAGAATATAAACCTAGATTTGTGGAAGTCAAGCTCAACCTTCTTTCTACTAGTGTGGTGATAAGTAGCTGTTGGAAAATAAACATACTCCCTTTCTTGGTAATGATTTCTGAAAAAGTGGCTAAAGTCAAAGCCAAAACTTAGTGTTATATTCTTAGTAGACAGCAGATGTTTTTCCCCTGTACTACCAACCATCCGGACCATCCCAGGGAATGCCAAGGAGGCCCCAGACACAGGTTGAGGATGTAGTCAGTGGTACGGCACTCGCCTAGCACGGTCCCTGAGTTCAATCCCCAGAACCACAGAAGGGGTGTGGGTAAGGACAGGTACTCCACAAGCATTTGCAGTGATAGAAGAGACCAGAATCTACAACAAGAGTCTGAAAAACTAGCCGGAGTCTGGGAAAGCAAAGAAGTTTCAATCTCACTGGGAAAGTAGATGCATCAAAATGTCACTGAACAACGGAGGGACTTCGAGGAAGCAAGATAAGGGAACTAATAAGATTTGTAGAATCATTGTGAGCTGATAGATAAGAGGAGCTGGGCCAGGCTGGAGAAGCAGGAAGAGCATTCCAGATGGCGCCATCACTGCAGAGAGAGAACCAACACGTATTCCACTCCTGTAGGACTATTTTATTCTCCGTACTGAGCATAGTACCTGGCGATATGAAGAATCTCAGGAATATCTGCTAGAAAGAATGAATTCACTGATGTGTGAGTTTATTCAATATACTTATACATCAGACATACAAGACAGGATCAAAAGTACTGGCATCTTTAAATTTTTCATTAGAGTAAAAGACACATCACCATGAATCTCCCTCCAAAAACTCTTCTCTTACTTTGGACACACTTGTGCCATCATTACTGCCAATTTCTGAAGCAGTTCTGGAGTCCTCCTTCCTGAATGTCTTTAGCTGAGCTGTTGTGACTGTCTTGATGTCCTGTTTTGACTTTAAAACATCTCTCTTTCCTGGTCTTTTTGACTTTGGGGAAGAGCCAGAAGCTACACAGTGCCAGATCCAGTGAACAAGGTGGGTGAGGACCTAGTGTCATGTTTTTACGAGCCTGTCTTTCCACTGGGTGGCACTCGGCAGCAGTACTCACTGTATCTCTGATCACACCTCATGAAGACACTTACGAAAGAAGACTTCCAGGACTGCTGCAGAGAGTGGAATCAAGGATGTGGTGAGTGTTCAAAATGAGGAGGACTACGCCAAGATCAATGGAGATGCCTCTTTTACTGCAATAAACTTTTAAATGAAACATTCATAGTACCTTGTGATCACCTCTCATATAAACCATGAGCTCTGCAGACTTGTAAGATGTGTATCAACTGGACTTCCTTATCTCCCCACTTCCAGTTGGGTCCGATCAGTGGAGGCACCGGAAGGTTAGAGGATATGAGAATGAGGTCAGGACCCTTAGTTCCCAGTCCTCTCACTCTGCTGAACCCTGGCAGTGCTCTTCAGCAGAGGGCCTGACTTCCTCTTGGTGGCCCTCTGCTCAGCCGCGGCACTAACCACTCCGTTTCCTTGCATCTTCGGATCCCAAACTGCCTCAGTGACCCGGGGTCCGCTGTAAGCTTGCCTGCATCCTTGTGAACAGTCACCTCGGGAACCTCTCCCGGAGTGAGCCAGCTGTTTCCCAGGCACCAGGCCAGCCCTGGGTGGACATGAGCTTGTGATCTTGCTAATAATAGCCCTGAGATCCTCCCAGACACAGTGCAGAGGCCCAGAACATGCTTGGGAGTGGCACTGAGAGACAGAGAAACAACTGGAAAGAAACATCTTAAGCTGGATTGTACAGGGCCATGCTGAGGAACTAAGACTTAACATGGCAAAAACCAGGGTCCAGGAAGCAGCAGAAGAAAGAGAGCAGCTTGGGGAAGATGATGCTGGTGTTGAAGGAATTTGCCAGGAAGTGAAACAAAGCCAGTCCACTAGTTCTGTGCGCCAGTCAGGCATCTGTTTGTGGCAATGAGTGTGAGCGATAAGGGCCTGAATTACCGGCCAGGGTTAGAAAGGCAAACAAGGGTTGCAATAAAACAGAGGCTGGGAAAGGGCAGCACTGGGAGGGAGAGACAGGAGGGGCCTAGGTGAGTAAACAAGGCACCAGCAGAGAAAGAAACTGTGGAAGCAGAAACAGGGACATGAAGCCAAGCTTGGGTCAGTTTTGGACAGCTGGGTTTGGGTTTGAAAAGCAGAATCACTCAGAATAGGAATCACCTAACATGGACACAAGGAAGGCAGCCCCGGGCAGGTGCACCCTGGGAAGAGGGAGAAACAACACTGGACAGGCCTGAATTACCCAGATTCAGAGTGCTTACTCGTAGAGGCCAGGACCTAGAGCATCATCCAGCCCACGGCTACAGAGCATAACTTGCTGGCCACACCCGCAAACCAGAATGTGCTTTGTTCGGCTGGCTTGAAGCTATTCTTTCAGCTTATTTCCTTGCTTTGTTTTCTGCAATTTTGAATTAGTTGACAACAAAAACATTTTCAGATCTATCATGAAAAAATTCCATACTGCTGTCCTCTTGACGCTCAGACAACTGGGCCACAGCTGAGTCATCTGGACCACCTCCACCCCGAGCAGCGAGGCTCCAATTCACCCCAGTGCCACCCGCCCAGGAATACAGGAGGTTTCCTGCTCAGCCCCCGGCAGCTGAGATCTGTGATCCCTGTGGATGGCATTGAGAGTTCCGACTGAAGCTCACTTAGATCCCCTGAGAGGCTGAGAGGGTGAATGGAGAGATCTGGTTGAGTTCAGCATTGTGAGCTGGTCGTTATGTGCCAGGCAATGTGCCAGGGCTTGCAGAACCCTTGACCAATAAGTCTAACGAGGAAGAAAAGGAAAACAAAGGCCCAGGAAGAAACTGTTCCGGAAATGCAGGCGCCAGCCAAGGCCGGGTGGAGACAATGAAATAAAATCGAATGTGAGGCGTGTGTTGAAGGAGACCCAAGGGCACATCCCAGGTAGTGCCAGCAACAATTAGCTATGGGGTTAATGAACTATGACGTTTAAGCCACTTCTGCAAGTGGACACGAGGCAGAGAGGCCACAGTAACAGTGCTGGATTAAGCCAAGGTCCAGAGTGGGAGGCAGAGAAGCTGCCCTATTGGAAATCGAAAGGGATTGTGCAGGGTGTGGCTTCCTCTTGCCTCACCTCTTGAATAACCCCAGCATGCCCTCTCCTGCCCGTGTGTTCAGGAACTATGCTGTTAGCAAACAGACAAAACATGGAGCAATCTTCACTTAGCCCTGCAAAGCCATGCAGGAGACTCTGGAGCTGTTAGCAATCAAACTTTTGCTTAAATATTAAGCTGTGAAACAAATGCTACAATAGTGAACCTGGGCAAAAGCATCCAGGAAATAAGAACACATGAACAATCTCTCTGAGGACTCCAGGCGGGGGCCACAACACTGGAATTCTCCAATTCTCTCACTCTGTGGTGGAAGACTGTAAGAATTTTCTTTTAAGAATTACTGATTAAGAATTATACAACAGCCAGGGATGTAGCTCAGCAGCACAGCATCTGCCTGACAAACTTGAGGCCCTGGGTTCAATTCCTGGTACAAAAAAAAGCATTATACTACAGTAGTCAGTGTGGTGACACACATCTGTAATCCCAGCACTTGGGAGGCTGAGGCAAGAGGAACACCATGAGTTCAAGGGCAGCCTGCACTATACAGTGAGTTCAAGGCCAGCCTGGACTACATAGCAAGACCCTGTCTCAAAATAAAAATAATAATTATTATACTACAGCAATCCATGCACATCCATGTTTATAGCAGCATAACTGATAATAGCAAAATCTTGGAAATAACTCATATGTCCATCAGCAGATGCATAGATAAGGAAAATGTGGTTTTTACACACAAGGGAATACTACTCTGCCACAAAGAAGGATATGTTTGAGTCATTTGTAGGAAAATGGATACATCTTGAGACCATCATGTTAAGTGGAACAGACCAGACACATGAGCTTAAATACTGCATAACTTCTCTCATAGGAAAAATGCAAACTATAAATAATTTAAAGCACTAAGAAACAACAGCTAGACCATAAGAAACAGGGAGATAGCTCTCCCACAAATGGAAAAGGGATCTTGAGATAGAGAGAAACAGAAAAGGATTAATATATGTTATATAGCTGTCCCTACTCCCTACAATGAATGTAATCCATGTGTACAACAAACATGTACTAATAAAAAAATAAAAATAAGTAAAGAAATGCTTCAAAAGAAGTACTAATGAGGACTTCACCATGAAGCAGCAACTCCTTTTGAGGCTTAGAAATTTCCGCAACTTTCCCTAGCCCAGTGGTGGCGAACCTATAGCATGCGTGCCGCAGCAGGCTGTTTGTATCACTGAAAATTCTAGAACGTTCATCATTACCACCCTAGCCTATGCTTTCTAGTACTTTACAATCAGATACAGAGTTATGATGGAAAGACTGAAAACTTCTTTAAATCAATACAACTGCCAAGCAGAAAACAAAAATTATATTTACATAGAGAAAACTCTTGCATTCAGGCTGCAAAAAAGGGAGACAAATAAGTCACTGAGTGGGGTTATTTTAATGGAAAGGCCAGGGTTGCGCTTGCCCTGGGAGCCTGACCTCTCCCATGCATGAAGGAACATGACTTAGCTGCCCTTCACTTCCAGCATTCACCACTGCCTCTCCTCTGGTTTGCTTTGAAGGTCTGCATCTGCCTGTGTGTGCATCAGGGAGGCCAGATGTGGGGTTAATCTCCCCGTCATACAGCAGGGATCAACTTAAGCTTTGGTTTCCTGACTCTGTTACCACCATAAAAACCTTCATCAGCCAAAAAAGCACTGAGGTTTCCTGCTCAGCATCTCCTGTGCATGCAAGGAGGCTCTGCAGGGTAGAGTGGCGCTGTGACCAGTTACCACCCATTACTCAGTGCCCCGGATGCTGTGGATGAGGCCTTAACACAAGAGACGCTTTCATTATGAGCCGTACATCTGTCACTTAACATGTGGGGAGACACTCAGTTCAGTCCTTTAATGGTGAGGACAGAACAAGGTGTATACAAGGTACTGGGCGTGTCAGGTTTCCTTCAAGCTCACACCTTTCACCTAGATGACACAGCTATTTGCTCCAGGTAAAGCTTTGACTGAGGTGTGTCAGGCATCAGGAGACCCAAAGGCACATCCCAAGTAGTGCCAGGCAGGGCTCCTCCATAACCATGCTAGACCACGCTTTCTTCTTCAATGGGGAAAGGGTTGGGTTGGTGGCTTCAAGGTCCCCTCCTTCTGTAAAATTTTGCGCACCTCTTAATGAGAAGGAAATGCAGGTTTATAAGCAGGGGATCAAACAGAGATATTTGTTCTACCAACTCCTTGGATTGATCAGAACTGTGACTTTTTATAGCAAAACGATGCTGGATTTATAACCAGGCCTGCGGAATAATCATACCTCCCAGTCTCCACCTCGAGGCCCAAGTCAGCACCATTATCCATGAGGACTGAACCAGCAGCTGCTGCCCGTGGGTGCCTGGCCCCAGGCATGTGGGTGCCTGACCTTAGGCATGTGGGTGCCTGACCCCAGGCATGTGGGTGCCTGACCCTAGGCATGACAACAGCTTCTGGGAAAACAGCACTGTGGAAGCTCTACTATGTACCAGACACTGTGATGCACACTTCACATAATTTCTCATAACCGCCAGACAGTTGGAAGTATTAACCCCATTTTTAAGTGATGAAGTGGAGGCTGTGGGACCATGGGGGCTATGACCAAGTCACGCAACCACACCAGCTCCACTTGCTGAGTGTGAAATAAGTGAATGTCTCTGCTTGACTTGAAAAACGCTTCCTCCCCTATGATTCAAAATCAGCTTAGGTTTGATTGCCTAGACTTTGGAATGTCTGTGATCACCCTCCAAATTCAGATGCCAAGAGAATGAGCTGCTCTCTCATCTAGCTCAAACCTCAGGCCCTTGCTTAAAGAAGCACATTATCAGCACTTCCTTGGGGAGTGCTCACAATCTGTAATCTCAGCAAGGGACCTGCGAGAACACATCATTTTGCTACGAAGACATCATGGGCCGCCTTCGAATAAACGGCCGAGGAAACAAGAGAGTGTCATCACAGAGTAAAATCGCCACGTGCCCCCGGTCAAGGACTCTCTGGCAGAAGCCAGGGGTCGTTCTCAGGATGGACACAGCACTTCCTCTCCACTTATGCAGAAGGGGCTAAAGCTGCTGGCTGCCCGGTGAACAGAACAAAACATGGCACTTCACAGTGATTAGAAGGGAGCTTCCTGCTGGTACCTAAGGGTGCTCATTAACACCAGCACCCCAGCACCTGGCATGCACTTAGGAAGCACCTGGTATATGAGTCTCGGCAGCCTGAGTCACCCACTGAGGGCAACAGTGAGAGTCACAAAGGTGAAGAAGACTCTGACGATCTCAGGCAGGATCCTCAGGACCCTTCAGAAATGTTCAAGAGCGAGGAGACACTGGGGCTGACTTCTCCTGAGGTCTTTCTCTCTGGCTTGCAGGTGGCCGACTGCTTGCTCCGTCCTCACCTGGTCTTTCCCTGGTACCCACGCCCCCTATGTCTCTGGCTCTTATTTTCAGAGCCCTGATCACAGTGTGTTATGGCCCCATTCCAGTGATCTAACAATTTAACTACCCCTCTGTGGGGTCTGGCTGCTAAAACAGCCACAGCCTACAATGCTCAGGTGAGGATTTCAACCTCAGAATGGGAGCAGGGAGTGATTTGGTCCGGAATGATAGCATCTGCCCTTCCCGTAAGTACGGTGCCAAATTTCCTGTTCTTGACAAAGATGTCCTCCCTCTTCCACTACAGTTTAGCACTTGCACAAAGCAAATCAGAAAAATGGTGGGAGGATCTACCTTTCTTGATTATTATTACTATTATTACCGGTATTGGGGCTGGGGATATAGCTCAGTGGAATAAGCGCCTGCCTAGCAAGCGCAGGGTCCTGAGCTCGATCCCCAGTACCGCAAAAAAAAAAAAAAAAAAAAAATGTGTGTTTGCTTTGGGGCTGGGGATATAGCTCAGTGGAATAAGCGCCTGCCTAGCAAGCGCAGGGTCCTGAGTTCGATCCCCAGTACCACAAAAAAAAAAAAAAAAGTAGTTCATATTGCCGGTATTACCATCCACATTTATGAGGTTTTAAAGCTGGGAATTAAGAAGTAGTTCGTTTGCTCCAGGCCTAGTCTAGGCAGCTTTTAGAAAACTACCCAGCCTGCTGCTGTTTGTATCACCAGAATCAAGGAGCTTTGCAGTGGGTTGGGAGCTCGGAAGAGTGAAAAGAAAAAGAGGAAGGTACATCTAGGCCCAGAAATGCCCCGTCCTGACTACCGGGTTAATAAGCCTAGGCCCAGGCCAGGTGGAGAAGAGTCCTCTACAAAGGAACCCTGCTTTCCTGCTCGATGTCATTTTCTCTGGCGGAACCCATCACACACTCCTGGGCCCTGACTAAAAGAGTTCAAGCCTCCCATTTCAGAGGTGCTTATGTATTTTTTTCCACCAGTTAAAAAAGGAAGAAGAGCTCTAAACTTAAACAGGGTCATTTCCACAACACGAGTTGTCTCCTTCATGAATTTCGTCTTAGATGTAGCTGCATGTAACCTTCTCCAACCCATGTATTCATTCAATAAATATGCATCAGGAGGCCAGGGATATGGCTCAGCAGCACAAGCGCCTGTCTGGCAAGCATGAGGCCCTGAGTTTGACTCCCAGTACCAAAAATAAATAAATAAGATATGTATATGTACGCACACGTCAGGTACCTTCCATGGACCGAGTTTGGGGGTACAACGACAGCCACACCCTAGGGCAGTGGCAGCGAACCTCTGGCACGGGTGCGACAGAGGGCACACAGAGCCCTCTCTCACTCACTGAGAGCCAAATCAACCCAGCCAAGGCTTCACAAATTACCAACATGCATACAACGGCAAACGTCATAGTCATTGTGGAAAAGCATGGCCGATGCAAACTTTTACCTCTCCATAAGAAGCTGCTCGCATCACTGAAACTGTTACTGTTTTAAAGCATCTTTTAACAAAAGATGTTGATGTAGAGTTGTTTTCCCTAAACCCAAACCTCACTATTCAAGTTAAACTGCAACGCTAGCACTTTCTGATAAATAAGTGGGTTTTGGGCTGCAGTTGGGCACTCGGCCTCTAAAAGTTTCACCATCACTGGTCTAAAGGGAGACGAGATCACACTTCTGTGCCACCCACAACGTCAAATCCCCTAAATACACGGGAAGGTGTTCTTATTTCTACTGTACCGGAAATTGAGGCTCCAAGACTTCGTCATCAACGGAAGTATCCAGCCCAGAAGCCAAGTTATTAGCTGCGCCTGCTATGGAGGGATCTTCACCTTGGACGAAAAAAGTTTACCTCTCTCTCTGCACCACCATCTAACTGAAATTTAACATTTTCTTCCAGGAAGTCATGGCAATATTAGCAGAATCTATGATTTGTCACCAATCGAAATCAGATATAGTGTTGACCGTATCTTGAAACGCCATTTATATTCTTTACTATTTCAAAATGAGGACAGCTGGGGAGGAAAGGGGAGCAGAGAGGGAAGTGAAATAGCTGAGACTTCCGTGTAGAAACTGCCCGCAATGAACTCAATCGTGTGTGCCGCAAACGTGTACTAATAAAAATTTAAACAATGAAAAATGATGACAGCTATTAGATTCACAGCTATATCTTATCTAATAATCACTCGTTTTTTCAAAGCACATATATTATTATATCATAAATTCTTTTTAATATTTTGACAAGGGCTTCACTACTGGTTTCTTTTGTAATACTCCGCCTCACACCTGTGAAAGTGTTGCTCTGAGAAAGGGTCCTTAGTCTGCCCGTTGGCGCCAAAGGGGCGCCTGGCACCAACATGGGTCAGAACCTCGAACGACAGGAGTGGGCAGCCCGCGGAAATGCAGAAGTTCTGCTCCGGGCGAAAAGCCAGGCTGGGATCTCTAAGACAGAGGCCCCAACTGCGCCCACCTCCTGGTTCCCGCCTCTGCGGCTCCAGCGGGGCCCGCACTCCCCTCCGCGGTCCCGCGCTCGGTCGCGGCGGAGCCCTGGGCGTGCCCAGCCCGCGCGGCCGCGTCCCCGGACCGCCACCCTCGGACAGCCCTGGAGCAGCCGGCGCCCAAACCCCGCGCCGCAGGCCGCGGATACTTGAAGCCTGTGCTTGTGCCGTTCGTGTTTGCGTTTCCTTCAGCCGAGAACGGACCTGAGTTTTAACCCTACCCGCAAGCAGCCCCGCCGCGACCCCCGGGCTCTGCCCTGCGCCCCCTGCGCCCGGTCCGGGTCTCCGGGGGACTCGGGTGGGGTGTCCCGCCCCCCGCGGCCGGGCCCGGCGCCTCTTACCCCCGAGAGCTCAGCCTCCGCCCCGCCGGCGCCGCAGGGAGTGCGCCGGGCTCCGCGCTCTGGGCTCGGCCTGCGGCGCCCCTCCCGGGGCGGAGGCTGGGGCGGAGAGAGCCAGGTCCCGCACCCCGAAAGGGAAGGTCCCGAACCGACCCGACCCTCGCCGCGGCCGGCCGGGCGAGCGCCGACGAGAGGACACAGCCCCCCGCGGACCCGGGACGGCGGACGGACGAGGCAGGCGCGCCGGACCCCGAACCCGCACCCCGCACCCGGGACTCCGCACCCAGGTCCCCGCACCCGGGACTCTGGACCCGCGCGATGCCCGCCGCGCTGCGCCCGGACCGAGTCCCCGCTTTCCCGCGAGCGGCCCCAGATCCAGACCAGGTCGAGCCACCGGCTCGGGGAAGCTTAGCGACGCCCCGCCCGGGCCACTACAGCCAGCGCCTCCTCCCCAGCTGGGTCCCTGGTTTCATAAGGACCGGCGGCCCAGAAGTCGTCTTCCTTCGAGTTTAAGCTTTACTAACTTCACCAGTGCAAGTTCTCCTCTTAAAAAAAAGAAAACCTTTGAAAGTGTATTTATGTTTCTTGGACACTCATTTAGTTTGTGGGTCTCTAATCATGTCCTTTGAATTTTTGTTTCAACCCACATTTTCTGTGTCCAGCCAGAGGGGACACTTGCGTCTGGGCTGCCCCGCTGGTGACTGTGACCAGAGTCCACCAGTGGCATCTCTTCTGCGGCATGATTTTCTGTAATGCTCAGTGGTCCTGGTGAAAGGAATTCAACATAAAGCACAGACTTCTCCTCATTTTTACCAACAGATTCATTCTTGGAAATTTCAGGGTATTAAACCCATGCATAAATGCTTCATGTTTGTCCTCCTCAGAGCTAAAACGACGGACTTTCCCCAAAAAGAAAAGAATGCTTACCATAACTGAATGTGGGGGCAAGCGGGAAGGCACCAGGAAACTAGAGAATCACTCGGGACGGCTCCGTGTTCACACAGCGCAGGAGCCTCCGCACCCCTAAGCGGGGTCTCAAGTTCTCCACAAACAAAAATGCGCCCTTCGTCTTCCCTGGGCAACAAATACATCACAGTATGTGGCACTGTGAGTGGCAAAGGTTATTTTTGGGTATGCACACCTCCACTGTCCCTAACAATGTAATAATTTGTATCCAATTTCAATGCATCACTACATGGGTATTGTCTTAAGCACCTCCCTCCTAGGGTCCTTGTGAAGATGAGATGTGTTAATTCATAAAAGTGATTGGTACTGCACCTGGCACAGACTAAGTATTCGGTTAATGGTAGGCACTAGTACTGTGGCTGCTGGGATTATGTTATTGCTGTGGTTTGATGTGCGTCCCATGTGAACCCACAGTGGGATTTTATTGCTATTGAAGCCACGTTAACAGGAGCTGTTTCAGTCACACGTCCCCATCCTCCCGGCTGGGCTGATGCCATTCTAAAGGGCGAGTTCACCCTCAGGTCCTCATGTGACTTCGCAGGAGACCCTCAGCAGACACCGGCTCCCTGACTCTGGCTGACTGCTCCAGAAGCTGCAGGCCCACATCTTTCTGTTCACCCTAAATTGCCCATCTCACCTACTCTGTTACCGGAGCACAGGGCGTGGTTGTCAGGCTCACAAGTTCAGGCAGGTATTATACTAAGTACAGAGAGAAACAAGTTCAACACCCCTGCCCTAAGACAAATGGAACAGAAAAAGTATTGGGCTCAGGGTGTATGAATTATTGGGCCTGGCCCGTCAAAAATGAGACATATTTGAGATGTGAGAAAGAGAATGCTTTCCTGACTAGGTAGATGTACTGCACTGCAAAGGACCCATCAGACTTGAAATTAAACCTGAGGATGGGATTCTGGGAAGATAGCAGAACAGAAACAACAGCAGTCTGTCTCCCTGAGGGACACTCTGGCTTGCACTGTCTAGTTAGCCTTCAGTTGAATTTTTTTTTTTGAGACAGGGCCTCACTATGTAGTCTAGGTTGGCCTTGAACTCACAGAGATCCTCCTGCCTCAGCCTCCTAAGTGCTGGGATCACAGGCATATGCCACCACGTCTGGCTAGTCAGACTTTAGCATCCTGACCCAGTACCTCCTACTCTTAATTTTGTGTGGCTCTGCCACGGACTGCCCTACACTTCATTCCCAGTCTCTCATCCCACACTTGAATTTAGGCCAGCAAAACCCACAGCCCCCAGGCAGGTGCACACACACAGGCACACACATGGAAGGATCACTTGCCATTCTCAGAGAAACTGAGTTTATTACAGCTAGACCCACCTAGAAGAAATCCTTACAGCCGGGTGTGGTGGCACACACATGTAATCCCAGCACTCTGAAGGCTGGAAGCTGAGGCAGGAGGATTGTTGCAAGCTTGAGACCAGCCTAGGCTACAAAGGGAGCTCAAGGCCAGCCTGAACTGCATAGTGAGACCCTGTCTCAAACAGACAAAAAAGAAAAAGAAAAAGAAAAATCCTCACAGGAGATCTACCTGCAGGTTGAAATGAAAGAACTCCAGGCAGTAATTCAAACCTCGTGAAGCAATAAAGATTTCAAGAAACATAAATGCAGGGGTAATTATAAAAGATTTTATTACAGTGTAACAATAAAAGTTATTGCAATGATGGCTTGTAATTCTACTTTTTTTCCGTGTGATTTAAGAGGCTCATGCAAGGAACAGCACAAGGCAGAGGCCACCGGAGACCCCCAGCTTGTGTCTAGGTAACATGGCGCAGAATTTATTGTGCCTGGATTCGGGCAGACAGAGGGCAAAAAGGCCGCCTGTGTGGAGCAAAGAAAAGCAGAGCCCTTAACAGGGCTTGAACAAGGGGGCTCAAGCGGGAAGATCAGGCCAGGCATCTGGTAGGGAGATCTGAGCAAACATCCGTGGCCCAAATGTGCCCAGCCTCTCAATGGTCAAAGTCCTCGGGGCGTCCAGCGTGAACATACGGATGTGATCAGGAAGGTTCCACGCTGAGTCTCTTCTTTCACGACATCCCGTGTTTGCTGAGGCCTCCAGCGGTGGTGCTGACCTAGGCTTTTCTGAGAACAAGGCCACTGCTGACAGGCAGGTTGGATGCTGGGAAAGTCGGCCCTGAAACCTAGTACATTTGAAAAATTATTAGTCCAAAGGCTAGTGTTAGTATCACTTTGGTCTGTAACTCCACATTGTGTTTCCACGTAATCTGAGATTTAGGGGGCTAAAAGAATTGTTAGTTCATACTTCAGACCCACAGTGTATATATAAGGATGTACGTGGGTGATACCAACACCCCAAACAGTTAGAGCCTGGCCTGGGAAAGGAACAGAGCTTTTACTATTATTAAAGTTAATCTGGCATCAATTCAGGTTGGAGTGTTAGGACTTCAGGTTGTCAAATGCCATGTCCACAATAGTCACAACAAAATACCTGTCTCATCAGTGAGATTTGTCCTCAGCCGCCAGAGCTGGCTGTGGAGTCGAGGGCTGCGGCCCGGGCATGCGTTAAAGTGAGGAGGGACACAGCGTGGCAGTGTCTTGGGTTTGGCTTCTTTCTCCTCCTCTGAGAAAGTAAATGTTTTTCTAAAACCGAAATCTGTGGGTGAGACAGAAACTGAAATGCTCTTCTTGGAATATTCAGCATTCCAGCCTCGTGGGACTATGAACTCATCCAGAACGCTCTTTCACCATCAGGCGGAGCTTTTAAAGAAAAATTGTTCTGTAACCAAGATTGTAACAAGAGTGTACATACTACTTCGATGGCGCAAATATGTCTATAACGTACTGCATTTTTAGTGATCGCCACATAACTACCCCACCCCCTTTTGTACACCATATCTATCTTCCAGAAACCCTTCCTGCCTTTTCTCCTGTGTCTCTTCATCTGATAATTGTATTATTGCCATTAAAGGATGCAGCTATTAAAAAAAAAAACCTATGGATTGTATATAAAAGGAAATGAGAAAAAATATCCAAACATTTCACTACAAAAAATCAGTCAAGCAAGGTCAGGTGTGGTGGCACAAGCTTGTAATCCCAGCACTTAGGAGGCTGAGGCAGGAGGATCATTTAGAGTTCAGGGCCAGCCTTGGCTGCATAATGAGACTCTGTCTCAAATCCCCCCAAAAAAATCAAGCAGAGAAGAATATAATAATGCAGGAAGTAAGGAGCTGAAAACTACGAGGCATAGAGAAAACAAACAGTAATGTGAGAGAAGTTCCTCCTTATCAGTAAATACTGAAAATTCAATATTGGGTTAAACTGTCCACCCAAATGACAGAGTGGCAGAATGAACCTGAAACTCATGACCCAGTTATATGCTGTCTTAAAGAGAACTGATTTACATCAAAAGACACAAATAGGTTAAAAGTCAAAGTATAGAAAAGATATTCCATGCACATAGTAACCCAAAGAGATCAGGCGTGGCTATATTAATACAAACAAAATGGACTTTAAATTTAAAAACTGCGAGAGAAGAGTGTTATGTATTAACATAAAAGCCTCAGTATAGCAAAAAGATATAGCAATTATTAACATTTGTGTACCTAATAACAGACCATCAAATATATGAAGCAAAAGATTACAGAGTGGAAAGGAGGAACAGACAGCTCTCTGACAATGATTAGATACTTCGGCATTGCACTCTTAATATGAAAGGAACAGCCAGAGAACAAATAAGGAAACACAGGACTTGAAAATGAACCAAACAGATCTTACAGAGCAGCCGGTAACAACGGCACACATTCTTCCCAAGTGTACGTGGGACATTCCCCAGGATATGTGAAGCCATCATTGCCAATAGATTTTTTTAATTGCTGTCATATAAATTATCTTCTGTGACCAAAATGAGATGAAGTTAGAATCCGATAACAAAATTGTAAAACTCACAAATTTGTGTGGATGAACAGCACACTGTTAACCAAAGAACAGCTGAAGAACAAGAAATCACAAGGGAAATCAGGAACGAAAATGAAACCACAACATGTTGAAACGCATGGGTCAGACCAATGGCAGAGCTAAGGAGGAAATTTGCATAAAAGGATGAGAAGCAGCCAGGTCAGCTGACCCAAGGGGCCACTCACCACTCGCCCCACTGCTGCCACACCAGGATATCCAGCAGCTGCAGGCTGAGAAGCAGCCACCATGCTGTCTGTGTCCAACACTGCAAGCAAAAGAACCAGAGGCTGACGCAGGCCAAAACAGAGAGCAGGCTGAAAAGGAACAATACCACATGCAGAAAAAGAGCTGACAGCTGCAGCCTGGGGTCCCATGACAGCCGCTGCAGCCTGGAAGCGAAGAGGAAAACCCAGGAAAAGGTGATTATGTTCTAGACCCACTCCTGGTAGAAGGGGGTAAAGTCTTAGAGGTCCCATCAGCTTTTGCCTGTGACATCCAGCAAGAAACCCATGAAAACTACTGCATCCACAGCTAGAAAAAGAAACAACTGTTTCGTGAATTTTTATTCTTGATTCCCTTGTGAAATACGAAGCAATAACAAAACCCAAGTCATATCCTTAAGAAAAGTATTAAATTATTTCTGCATATTATATATAGTAGGGCGCTTTACTTTTTGGAGAGCGTAAGTTATAGCTTCTTTGTATGGGGTTAGTATTTATCCAGGTTTCTCTGTTTTGGTTTGGTTTGGTTTGGTTTGCAGTTTTTTGGATCAAACTCAAGTGCTTTTGTGTGTTAGGCAAGTGCTCTACCGCTGAGCTGCACCCCCACCCCCAGATTTCATCTTTCCACTTCCTATTTCTTACAAATTTATGTCATCTGTTTCCCTGTGTCCTTTAATGCAAGTAACATGAGTGTAAACATTGACTTTTTCTGTCTTAGATGCACTAGAAAAAATATTTGGAGGGAGAAGAGGATTCAGTGATGTTCCCTCATACCTTCTTAAAGGTTCAAGGTGTTATCAGAAAAAGCACTAATTATTTCTCACATGTGAAGCAGAAGCCAGCCTTAATGTGGCCCATTCTGGCTAAGGGTTGAGTAGTGAACACTGCTATACTTGTTTGTACTTCTTTGCTTAATCAAACCTGATCAGCTTTCTCTTAATCAAAATTACTATACGACAAAAATTGAGAATTTGTTACCTGTGATTCCTTGGATTACTGATGACCTTGACTTTTTCTCATGGAAAAAAAACAAGATCTCAAGGTCTCAGCAACCTAACTTTATAAGCTAAGGAAGTAGAAAAAGAATAACATATTGAATCCAAAGCTAACAGAAGGAAAACATAATAATGAAGATTAAAGCAAAAGTAAAATGTAAAGAGAAATAGAAAAAAAATCAATGAAATCAAGGTCAGCATATTAGTCACTTGCTCATCACTGGGACAAAATACCTGCAACTTGAAGAAGAGGCAGGGCCGGGGATGTAGCTCAGTGGCTTAAGCACCTGCCTGGCAAGTGCAAGGTTCAGAGTTTGATTCCTGGTACTAAAAAAATAAGTAAATAAATAAAAAGGAGGAGAGGTCTATTTGGGCTTGCGGTTTCACAGGATGCAGTCCCTGGTTACTGGTCCAAGGCAGAAATGATGATCTAGCAGACAAGCAGGGTAGAGGAAAGCTGTTCACCACCATGGCAGCCAGGAAGCAGAGGTGAGGAGAGAGAGAGAGAGCATACCCTTCCACCCTGAGTGACATGCCTTTTCCAACCAGGACCAATCTCTGAACACAGGAGACTTTTAGGACATTTTAAGATCTTAACAAAAAAAAAAAAAAAAAAAAAAAGATTTTAACAATAACTGTACATTTCTTGAAAAAAAATCAAAAAAAATTGAAAAACCTTTAACAAGATGGATTATGAAAAAAAGAGAAAACCAGTCATGGTGCAACACACTTGTAATCTTAACTGCTCAGGAGGATGAGGCAGGAAGATCACAATGAGTTCAGGGTCAACTGGAGCAACATAACAAGGTCCTACCGCAAAAGAGAGAGAGAACATTCAAACTATTAAAATAGAAAAATGAAAGTGGTACATTACCACTGATTCCACAGAAATACAAAAGATTATAAAAGAATACTATGAAAAATTATACCCAGGCATGGTAGTACACGCCTCTAATCCCAGCACTCAGGAGGCTGAGGCAAGAGAATCGGTGTGAGTTTGAGGCCAGCCTGGGCTACATAGTGAGTTCAAGGCCAGCCCGAACTACACAGAAAGATCCTGCCTAAAAACAAAAAAATTCTGAAAAGTTGTAGTTAAAGCTGAACCTAGATGAAATAGACAAATTCCTAAAATGCAAAACCTACCAGGACTAAATTACAAAAAAATAGAATATCTAAACAGACTGATAACAAGTACAAATATTGAACCAATAATTTAAAATCTCCCGGCAAAGAAAAGCCCTAGACCAGATGACTTCCCAGGTAAATTCTGCCAAACATTTAAGTAAATGCTTCTAAATTTTCTCAGACTTTTCCCAAAAAAACTGAACAAGAAGCAACATCTCTTTACTCACTCTATGAGGCCAGCACTACCTTAACAATGAAGACAAAGACTACAACAGAATGAAAGATCAATATCTTTTATGAAAATGGATGCAAATTTCTGAACAAAATGCTAGCAAGTTGACTTCAGTAATGTATTAAAAGGATTCCAAATTATGACTAAGTGGCATTTACTCCTGCAATGTAAGGATGGTTCAACATACAAAAATTGATCAGTGTAATATAATACCTTAACAGCATGGAAAAAAACAGTATGAAGGAGGAAAATGATCATCTCACTTGATACAGAAAAATTATTTAAAGCTAGATTTGTTGGAGCATGTCTGCCCTATATAGTAGGACCCTATCTCAAAAAAGAAATAAAAAGAAAAAAAGGAAAAGAAGAGAGAGTATTCAACAAAATTTTAATATCTTTTTATAAAAAAATTCATCAAACTAGAAACAGAAGAATACTGTCTCAGTATAATGAAATCTACTTATGAAAACCCACAGTAAATAAATCTGAGGCTAGCAAAATGAAAGGGAGATGGGAAAGAAAAAAGAATTGGGATGTGTTATGTACATGTATCAATTCCCTACAATGAATATAATCATTATACGCTACAAACAGGTACTAAAAAAAATTGAAAAATGAAAAAAAAAATAGCCAGGCATGGTGGTGAACACCTGTAATCCTAACACTCAGGAGGCTGAAGCAGGAGGATTGCTGTGAGTTCAAGGCCAGTCTAAACTGCATAGTGATACCCTGTCTCAAAAAGTTAAAAAAAATTTTTTTTAAATGTTAAATGTCACAGTAATCATAAAAGAGAGACAGAAAGTCATACTTAAAGACAAAAGACCAAAACCTTTTCCTTTAACACCAAGGGCAAGGCAAGGATGCTGACCTTCACCAGTCCTCTTCAGCATAGTACTAGAAATGATAGCCAGAGAAGTTAGGCAGGAAAAGAAAATAAAAGGGATCCAGATTAGGGGAAGAAAAGGGTAAAATTATCTGTTTCTAGATTATATGATCGAAGTACAGAAAGCACTAAAGATCACACGTGCACATACACATGCATACACATACACACTGTGAGAACTAATAAATGAATTCAGCAATCCAGCGGGATATAAAGTCGACGCACAAAAATCAGTTGCATTTCTATTCACTAACAATAAGTAATGTGAAAGTGAAATTATAAAAACAGTTCCATTTTACAGGAATAAAATACAGCTGGCCCTCCATGTCTGTGGGTTCTGCTCATGGATTCAACCAAATGCAGGTTTTTAAAAAGAAAAAAAGAAACATTTGGGAAAAAGTTGCATCTTTAATGAATATATTCAGACTTTTTTCCTTTGTCATCTTTCCCTAACAATAGAAAATAACTACTATTTACACAGCACTTACATTTGCATTTATATAGCATTACCAGGTATTTTTAGTCAAGTAGATTAGTTGTTTTGTGTAAGGGACTTGACATTCCATAAATTTCAGTATCTGGAAGAAATCCTGGAATTAGTCCTCTGCACATCCTGTGGGACAACTGTACTGAATTAAAGAGATAAAAGAGCTGGATATGGTGGTACTTGTCTGTAATCCCAACACTAAGTCTGAGGCAGGAGGATTGCCATGAATTTGTGCTACAGAGTAAGACCTTGTCTCAAAAAAAGTAAAAGATCTGCACAGAGAAAACTACAAAGCGTTACTGAAAGAAACTAAAAAAATCATAAGTAAATGGAAATACGTCCCATATTCATGGAAACACATCCTATGTTCATGGATTGGAAGACTTGCCATTATTAAGATGTCAGTACAACCCAATAAAATCTACAGATTCAATTCAATCCCAGTAATTATGTCATGGTTATAGAGCTTCAGTTTCACAAGATAAAGAGTGTTCTGGAGCTAGATAGTGGTGATAGTTGCACAACATGATGTATATATTTAATGCCACTGAAGTGCACCACTTGAAAATGGTCACGATGTTAAATGTTACATGTATTTTACTAAAATAGAAAAAATTGAATCTGAGAATCAATTCACAACAGATAAAACAAAAGGACAGGAAGGCCCTCACGGGTATGATGGCATGTGCTGGAACGGCCTTTGCAGGAGAGTGTTCGCGGTGTGCACTTGTCAGTGCTGAGGGTCTGTCCCCCACCCACACCTTCAGTCAGTGGGCTCCAGATCTGAGAATTCACTCAAGTCTGGGAATGGCATCACTTCACTGAAGTGACTGCCCTTGTCCTCCGGCTGATCCACTTTTCCATGGCTTTTGTTTTTGTTGGTGTGTAGATCAGGCACCAGGAGACAATGGTCCATGAACCAAATTCAGCCAGCCACCAATTCCGTAAAGATCTTTACTAAATGTAGCTGCACTCTCATTTTCAGTGTTGTATATGACTGCTTCTGTGCCACCATCATGGAGCTGAGCGGCTGTCACAGAGCATATGATGATCCAGAAAGCCTAAAATATTCAGTCTGCCCCTTTTCTGAAGTTTGCCACTCCTGTTACTGATGCTAAACTCCACCTTGATGCCTGTCTGCCCACTTTCTACCAGGTGCAAAATAGACAGCGTGTGCCCTTTAACCACTTTCCCCACCTCCTGCAACAAATGCCTGTTGACCACAGCCGCCCCTCCGAGCCTGCCTTCCCATGAGCGTGGTAATCACAGCCTCCTGGACTGTCCCGATCACGGAGGCCGACGAGCTGCCCTCCTGGCACAGAACTTCTTAGGGTCTTCGTTCCCTTCGCACCCACACATTGCGGTGGCCGGGTGAATAACATCCCCTGTGCCTTCTCATGGGACGGGACATACCTCTTGGCTCCATATCACATAGCAGCCTTTCTAGCATGCTTAGTTCCTTCAGCCTCTTCCTTCTTTCCTGTCCTGTCTGCTTGAGCCAAGGTGAGAAGGAAGGAAAGTTAAAGGGAAGCATCCTGAACTGCCAAGCAGAGTTTCACAAAGCCAATGGGCTGTCCTTGAATCAACGCAACCACCATAGAAGCCCATGTCTCCAGCATCCGTGGGCTAGGAGCGCCCTGGAGGAAGGGTCTGGGGGTGCAGGTGCACGGGCTGAGCACAGCGCTGGCCCAGTGGACATTGGTGCGCTTGGAGCTGGAGGTGCATGGCACATTCTCACGGCTGCCACAGAAGCCCGGAATGAAGGTCGGGCTGTGTGTGGCTCAGCCTGGTGTAAATGTCAGCCCGAGCCCCTGACCAGGGCCCCGTCTGCAGCTCGGGTCAGCAGCTCGCTGTGGGAGTGAGGAAGGGCGGCTCTGGAAAACAGTTGCCCAGGAGCAAGGTGACATACGGGTGCTTGTCCTCGTCCCTCCTTGCCGCCGCACTTTCCCCACAAGCAGGGAGGAACCCTTAACAGAAGTGGCCCGGCCATTCTGGAATCAATGGTTTCTCCAAAGTCTTTATTGACACTGAGGTAAAATCCAAATAGTCCACCTGAGCAAGCTGTCTAGACCGCACCTGCTCTCAGTGGCTTGTTTTTCGTTAAGTTCACTACAGGTTAACTTCCGCTGTTCGCCTTTCCCTACACCCCAGCCCCCAAGTGTCCCCAGGCCCTCTCCTCAGGGGGGCAGACTGGAGACCTGCTTGCCCTCTCCAGAGGTGGCCCCTGCCTGAGCAAACTCATCACTGAGCAGCACTCATCGCTTCGGTGACTGGTGCACCGTGTAACAGGCAAAGCAGGCCCGGCTGGCTCAGTCACATGATCATGTCCGGGGAGGCTGCTGGGCCACATCTCACCCAGGGTCGGTCTTAGCTTTGCTTGTTCCAATACTGAGAGGGGTGGACCTTTTGAGTCTATGTAGAATCAAAGTAGCCTTTAACTAGAAAATCAAAGACAGATCCTGAGCCAGGCATAATGGCACACTCCTGTAATACCAGCATTCTGAGAGGCTGAGGCAGGAGGATCCCAAGTTCAAGGCCAGCCTGGGCAATTTAGTGACTTAATGACTTCAAAAAATGAAAAGGTCTAGATATGTAGCTTATTGTGCGAAGGCCTGAGTTCAATTCCAAAGAAGAAGAGGAAAAGAGGGAAGGGATAGAGCGGGAGGGAGAGGGAGCGCTGGAAGAGGAGTTGTTCTGTGTCCTTATCTGAAACTCACACCTCCTCCAGCTCTGCTCTTGAACATTATCGGATCAGATTCAGAGAATGAGCAGATGAAACAGTATAGCCTTATAATTTCCCACCATGGGTATGTAGCGTATATGAAGATCTCGGAACTAGAAACCCTGAGGTCGATTTCCACCTCTGCCGAGTCTCTGGTTTAAAAAGATGTCCCCCAGGTGGTGGCTTTGGGTTTTCCCCAGGATCAAATCGCAGCCCCACGTCTTCCCTCTGCGCGAGCAGATGCTCAGATCCAACGGGACTCAGCTTCCTCAGAGGGGGTAGCTGTTTCCAGGCAAATGCAAAGGGCACGGTGTGTGACAGGGGCTCCTCTGAGCAACGGCTGTGAACCTTAGAGTTACAGGTGAACTGATGGTAGATCCAGAACTGTAAGTCCAGCCAGAGGTGAGAATAAGAAGTTGGCTGAAATCCAGGACCCTCCTGGAGACAGTGAAGACGAGTGTGTGACCAGCGCAGCATTCTGGGGCCAGTTGTTGATATCACCTCCTCTGGGTCCCTGGACTCGCAGGCAGGGAAATATGGAAGGCCCAGCGCAGGACCCTTATTACTCATTAAATGATGCATATTAAAACATTTTCGAAAATGTAACACGCTACAGCAACCTACAAGACAATAAAATATTAGATGGTCATAGTTGCACTAAATAGGGAATTGTTGAAGTTATCCTGTAAGTGGGAGAAGCAGAAGACAGAAGGTGGTATTAGAAAAACATCTGCAGGGCTTAGGGATGCGGCTCAGTGGCAGAGCTCTTGCCTTGCATGCACAAGGCCCTGGGTTCGATCCCCAGAACCACATATATACAAAATAATAATAATAATAATAATCAAATTTAAAAACAATATTTGCATGAATAAGAAAAACAGAGATCTTGGCTCAGCAATCAGGCCTCACAGAATCCCATGAAAAGTCTAGCATCCAGGACCCAAGGCATCTTTAGGGGCCTGATAGCTTTGTCCCTTTGAGGAGTAGCAGTTCATGATCCTGATTTGCCCCGGAAATACTAAACTGGTCTCTGCCCCTGCGGCCACACCTTCTTCTGTGCCTGAAAGACTGATTCTCTGCTATTCACTAGCATATTCCCGAGGCAATGACTGACACAGCCCATAGCGTTCGCCACAGACCCCACACATCAGCTGCCGACCCAGCTCCAATCAGCAAGGCAGCGGAACAAACCCACAGAACTCCTAGGACTTCTGCCTGCAATGAGATCTCTGCATGTTTTTCTCAGAAGAGGACTGGAATCTGGTTGATGATGGGTGGGTAATGATAGTTTAATTAGCCAAGATTGGAAGAGAAGGAAGAAACGAACCTCAAGGGCAATAGCAAACTACAAGACTCAAAGAGTTAGAAAATGTAGTTTTAATCCTACCAGGAAGATCACCTCCTAACATGTATGTCACTATTTACACAAAAGGTCGTCTAAAAAATCTAATTGAAAAGCCCAGCCAAATCTCATCAAATCAGTTGAGACAATACACTGTAGTATTAGAATTTGCAGGTGCAGGGAACAAAGAGGCCCACAGATGGCAGCATTTCTCCATCTACACTTTATCTAATTGCTTAAAAGTGGTTTGTCCATTGGTCCTGCTCTGCTACCACTTGCCCACCTCGTTTCTGAAGCTCCCCCCCATACTGGGGATCGAACCCAGGGATCTCTATCACTGAGCTACATCCCAGATCGACTCATTGATTGATTGACTGATGCAGACAAAGTGTTGCTGTGTAGCACAGGCTGGCCCTGAGCTCACTCTGCAGCCCAGGCTGCCCTCAAACTTGTGGCAATCCTCCTACCTCAGACTCCCAAGCACTGAGATTACAGGCATGTGCCACCATTCCCAGAACCTGAAGCTATTTTAAGAGACTTGGGCAACCCCTGGTCAGTGAAGAAGGTATAAACCTGAACAGGAGAATGTGGCATCTGTTTTTCTGTCCTGAGTCCACTCACTAACTCTGAGTTCCTTTGATTCCCGAGATCACGGGACCTGTTCTCATTCTGTTTTAGATCTGACTAAATATGTAACCAGGCATAGAAACAGTGGCTCGGCCTATCCACGGTCTATGCAAGCTCCCGAGCCATGTCCGAACTATAAGAATTTAATTTTTATTACTACATTCATTGTCTGGCATTTACATGCCCCAGCTTTCGTGGTGGCCATGCTTAGTGTATGTGTATCACTCTATTCCTAGAGCTAATTCAAAACCAGCTGTGGCGGTTAATTACATGGCAATCTGCGAGGCCCTAGGACTTAGAGGTTTGGCACCGGTCTAAACGGTGCTATGAAGATATGTTTAAATGAGATTAATCCTCTAATTGTTTTAAGGGAAGGAAACTGCAGACAGAAAAAGGCTACAGGCATACTTCCGTTAGACACTCTCAGAGGAGGGGCCTGGTAGCCAGCGATCACGATTGCCGTGCTCACACGGAGGCCCAGGAAGCTCCCTGGGTCTCTGAGGAGCTGACCACCGGCCCCTGGCTGTGTCCTCCACCCTTCCCTCTCTTCCAGAACCCACGCAGGACCTGAAAGGCAGGCAGTGGTATGGCCCGCTCCTTCTCATGTGTGAGGCCCAGGGGTCCATCCCCAGCACCAAGAGAAAAAAAAAGTCAACACAGGCTCTTGTCCTGATGTGGGTTCTGCGTAACGGTGACCACTGTGCCCGTCAGCCCGGAGCACCCCTGCCCTCCCAGCTAGGCAGCGCCTGGCGCCCCTGGCGCCCCTTCACAGCAGTGACAGCGAAGACTGCTTTCTGTGTCTGTCCATGCCAGTGTTGAGCACACAGCAAATGTGCTGCAACCGTTTGGGGTTCCTGGAGACCCCAAGCCCGGACCCCCTGGACTCCCTAAATCAGGAAATCAGTACTCTTCGAATGAAGCACAGTACCCTCCACAACAAGGAGGTGCAGGGGGTTTAACCTTCCTCTGCTGAAAGAGTCTGAACCCCCAAGGAAAAGAGAATTCCGCCTTCCTATGGACTCTGACCCTGACCTGCCCTGCACATTTCAGATTCTGAGGGCCCTCAGGATCATGTAAGCCATCTCCTTACATTCTCTCTCCCCCATATATGCATGTGCATGTGCATCTCTCCATAGTAAATACAGCCTACCGCTTCTGTTTCTCTGGAGAAGCCTCATGTACCAACTATAGGCCAGCATGAAACACTGATTCGGTAAGTATCTTGAGACATGAACGTATAAGTTATACTGTCAAGTGCAGAGACAAATGCATTGTGAAAGTATTAAAGAGAAATTCTTGGGGTGGTGATAAAAACCACAGAAAGGTGTCGCTTGAGTTACAAAGAACCAACAGGAGTCCAGTAGGCAGCACTTCAGGATGAAGTATTCTAGGCAGAGCAAAACTGCCGTGCAAAGCGAGGCCAAATCAGTGCCGTCCTCCCTTGGAGTGTGCATGTAACTTCAAGGTACTAAGACCCAACGTCTTAACGTGTGAACTCCTTCTGCTCTGTAAGGGCTTTGATATAAACAGCATGAAACTCCACAACCCTGCAATTATCCCAACTTAACTCTCCAAATCGGAAGTTCGGAGGTAAAGCCATCTGTCCAATGTCCTGAGTTAAGCAGGAAAATAACCGAAACAATCTGACTTCATAGTCCACAATCCTAACCATCATCTACGACCTCCTATGCTTGAAAATTTTAAATTTCCTGATCAAAACAGAGACTAGGAACGCTTAGACCCACAGACACGCTTGTACTGCTTAGTATTCCTTTGTATCTTTTAACTACTTTTTCTAACAGACCAATAAAAGCCAGGCCTAAAAAAGGAGTAGCAGCACCCACACATTCTCAGAGTGATTTTCAGCCCTAATCCTACCCAGGTCTGAGCGCTGCAGGTTTCCTGGAGTGCCTTGGGATTTGTGTTCTAAACTAGAATTAACAGCAACCTTTCTTTTTCCATTTACAGAGAAGTGGCGGTAGAGGGCAACCTTTTGCTATTTTTATCCTACGGTGGGTGAGTTTTATTCTTCACACACCTGTAAGCCTCTCCAGGAAACACACGCGAAGGGTGGAGCACTTGCACCTTCCACGGTGACTGTGGCCTTTCTCCCTCCCGCCGTGCCCCGAGTGGCACACACCTCTCAGAGTGCCTTCCTTCACGCTGCGCTTCTGTGCAGTTTTTCTTCTAAGTGCTTTCTAAATGACTCAGTAGAAATGTCTCCCTTGACCATTCAGTTAACTCTAATGGCTTCAAAAATCAGCCTAGCTTCACCCAAATGCTAACTAGTGGGCAGATAGCACCGGACTTCGTGGAAACCGGGATAAAACAGCAGGGGTGAGTGAGCCGGCAACATGACCAGATCTGAGTTCTCTGATTAACTGGCTAACATGACAAACATGTAACATGCAAACTCCCTTCATCCAAAAGAAAAGTCTAGAAACCATGTCATTTTTTTAATATGAGCACACGGATCTTTGCAAGGTTAATGATTAAGAATCACTGCTTTGGAACTGAGACTATACAGCTCAGTAGAATAGCATATGTATGCTTCCATTCCAGCACCCTTCCCCAAAAAACATTGCTTTGGAGGTTTAAAACATTATATATATACATTGGGGTCCACAGATCCAATCCTAGAAATACACATATGCACAATTCTGTGAGAAATTTACGAGTATGTATGTCCCTTCTAAACACCATTCTCATTACCTCTCCAAGTCTAAGAACCCCCAGCTTAAAAGCAAAAATTAAAAACCTGACCTAAAATATTCTTGGTTGGAAATTTCCACTTTTTAAAAAGCGGTCCTATCCATGCAGCAACCCTACTGAAGCACTTTCTACCAAACCACTAAAAGTAACAGCTATTATTTTTCTTTTCAAATAATTTAGAACCTTAAGAAATGAGGTCGACTAATAGCCCACAGTATTTTCTATCACCTTTCTGGAAGATTCCAGGAGTAGGCTGCTAGTCCTGTGAAACGTGAGCATAAGCTGAGACACAGTGGGGGCCACCGAGGCAGGCAAAGCTGAAGCAATGAGCAAAACCTATTCCAGCCTGGGTGCAGGCAGGTCAAGGGCGATAAGACCATTGGCCCGGGGGGTCAGGGTTGGCGCTTGTAGCACTGTTTGGATAGAGGAGGGGTATGCAGGAAGGAGTGGAAAGTTTTAGTCTGGGTCTGGGTCTGGGGGAGTTGGGAGTCTTGTTAACACCTTCCAGTCGCAGCTGCCTAGGGCAGTTGCTTGTGATCTTCCGCAAGCTCTGCTCCGTATCTCTGTGCCTCAGCAGATGTGGTCAGAGTTTTTCCTTCTCTGTCCGGGCAGGGGTCTGGTATTCCTGCCTTTTTACTATAAAAGAAAAAGGCAAATAAGGTGGGGAAGTCAGGCAAAGTTTCTCACAGCCATTTCAGTAAGGCGGAGCAGGGTGGACACCTTGACTGGAAAAGCATCAGAAGAGAGATTAGAGGCTGGTGCTGCAGCCTTGTTGGTAGTGCTATTTATTGGGAGGTCGTTATTGTCTTGCCCTCATTGCTTGAACCTGGTTTTGAATAAAGTTGGTTAAAAATTTCGAGGCAGGGCTCAAAGAGGAGGATTATAACAATTGTGGGGCCTGAGACTGGCATAAGCCGAGTACTCTAGCTGTTCCAGGAAAATGGCCAGAAATCAGACTAAGGGCAACTGGAACTTTAAGGGGTTTCTGGGGGTGGAATTGTGTTGTATGCATGGGGCCGCTCGGGACTCCAGGGTGATGTCCTCTGCTGTGGGTCCCTGCTTTACCCAAGGGTGGGACAGCTGTCAGGCTGGGGTGTGATGGGAGGGGGAGGTTGGTACGGAGACGGGGGAGAGCTTGGGTGGTGGGATCAGCGGAGGAACCGAGGCAGGGGACAGACGTTCCGCAGGGTCACAGGAGCAGAGAGCGGACTCGGAGAAGAGCACCAAAGCACTTGGACATGCGGACCTTGGGCTGTTTATCCGTGAGCTGACAGCAGCTGTCCAAACCTCAGAATGGAGGGGGTAAACGTGTCATGAGCTGGCACTGGCATTTACTGTCGTTTCTCCGAGTGGCCAGGCCGACTTACAGGAGAATGAGCTGTTCTGGTTCCGGGTCTGGTAGCATGGAGCGGCGTGGGAGCTTTTAGAACACATTCGAGAGGGGAGGGGGTAGGCACCAAAGGAGGAAGACTGCCGTGAGAAACGGGGGTGAGGCAGGAGGGGACACCTGCAGTCCTTTTCCTGCTGCAGGATGGAGCAGGCGATGGCCACGGCGGCCTCCCCGAAACTGGGTGGCCGCCAGGGACTCAGCATCCACGTGTGAGCGTGACCAGCACTGGGCTTAGAGGGCACCACCCGGAAGCCGATCCCAGGCTGCCCCAAAGGCAGGTGAGGGACAGAGGGGAAGGAAGGTAAGGGGAGCAGCTGGAGAGTCTCAGCGGGACTCTCCTGGGAGGGGGCCTCACCCCGGGTCTCATGACCAGGTGTCAAGGATGTCTCAGGACAGTGGCCTGCTCATGCCTCAGTTCACCCTAACGTGTTTCTTTTGGTTTTGTTTTGGTACCAGGAATCGAACTCGTGACCTCAGGCCTGCCAGGCAGGCGCTTATGCCCCTGAGCTATATCCCCGGCCCCAGTTCACCCTAACAAACAGTACACGGGCATACTAAGAGGTAGGAGAGAGTAGAGGAAAGCAAAACAGGCACAATGTTTGAAATAATTACAAGGAGGGAAATATACAGTGCTAAGCAGTAATAAACGACACTGGTAATCCAGAGATTTTTTTATTAAAGTGTAAAAAGTAGTCTTCACAAGTTTGAAATCAGACAAACAGCTGGAGTATATAATTGATGTAACTGACATAAACTGTATCACCCGAAACCTCACTGCGGACACAATCTGTATTACATTCAGTGTCTGCATATTTACAGGGAATTCTAAAACATAAACACAATCCACTGTCGTTTTATAGTTCAGGACATGTTTGATAGTTTCAAAAGAAAGATAACCTTTTACAATCAGTTGCCTATTTTGTGAAAAATACAGCAAGACTCACCGGGCGTGGTGGTGGATGCCTGTAATCCCAGCACTCAGGAAGCTGAGGGAGGAGGATTGTTGCGAGTTCAAGACCAGCCTGGGCTAAAAAGTGAGCGCAAGGCCAGTTTCAACTGCATAGCGAGACCCTGTCTCACAAAAAAAAAAAAGAAAAAAACAGCAAGACTAACCATGAAGATTAGGAATCTATATACCAGTTATTGAAATACAGCTCAAGTTTTACATTTTAATTATCAAGATAGTGTTACTTCTGATTTACCATTGACCTTAAAATAGTATATATGCTTATATATATCTGTTGTGACATTTTTAAGTGTTCAAAACTTGAATATAACCATGAAAGTATGTGTGCCGTACATTCATCCAACAGACACGATTTAATACAAGTCACAGAAGTTTAATTAACCCGAAGTCTGCATCTCTTTCCTGCCTGCTGGGGCTCAGTCGTACATTGGATTGTGTGTCAAAAGCAGCAGCTCAGGATGTGTTTCGTAAGATAACCCTAGAAACTGAACTTCGCCATTGCACACATATGTACATGGGGAGATGGTCTGCACCAGGGCCCCTTTGTGTCAGCGTTATCTGAGGCGGGCCCTGCAGACATGGGCTCCATGTCACAACCACAGCACCACCATTCAGAACAGCTGCGCTTCCTTCAAAGTTCCCAGGTGAGACTGATTCGCAGTGCAGCTTGGGAAACCATGACCCTGGCCATAAGGCCAAGATACAGATCTCATCTTTTAAGGTGCACCAGAACCACCACGGAACTAGAAAAACACAAAATAAACAAACGCACACATTTCAATAAGTCGGGAGCGATGTCCTCTGGCGAAGCCGCACTTCAGCCACCTTCACGGCGGTGCGGAGGCACTGAGAGCCGCACTGGAAGGGCTGCGCAGCAGTCTGGGGGACGTCGCCCCGCAGGGCCCAGTGACCCTGCCCTGGCCAGCTCAGCAGGGGACAGAGGCAACAGCAGCCTTTTCGGGTAAGATCTCTTTACATTCTTAGACATAAGGCCTAAGTCAAGGGAATTTTAACACCATCAGTCACCCATTAAAGAAAATGATTCTTTCAAACGAATTCCTTAACCCTCTAACCACTCCAAATCTATGCTTCCTCCAGCATTAGCCCGATATGCAACGGAGGGAGAGTCCAGCGTCCAACATCATGATGTGGACGACCAAGGGATGACCACCTCCACGGGCTCTGTACCGCCCATCTAACAGGGGAAGGCCAGCTGGAGGCAGGTTAAACCCTAAGTGTGAAAGCGCAAAACACTCTTGAACTGACATGGCGAAACTTCCTGCTTCCCTCACAGCCTCAGTTCCCACATACAGCAGCGAGAAACCTTAGCGGTATCAGCTGCCCCTTAGCGGTATTGCTGCCCAAGCAATCTCCAACCTTCCCACGAGCCCGCCCTGGCCTCTGCAGTGGGTCGACAGCACACTTCCCTCCCAAGTGAGGCCTTCTACAGAGTCAGAGCTACACCATAGCCCCAGCTTCAGGCCCAGCGCTGGGTAAGCAGCGCCATAGGAGGCAAGGTGGAGACTTTGGGGAGAGGACCAGGCCAGCGGTGCCCCCCAGCCCGTCTAAGGTGTGCTTCTTTTCCTCCTCGTCCGTTCTGTCCTGCACTCTCCTCTGGAGGCGAGGGCATGTGGGCTCGGGCGTCCTCCTAACAAGGCAAAGAAGAGGCAAGCGCAGAACATCAGAGCTGCATGACATCAAAGGTGTAAAGAACCCAAAACCTTGCTGGGGTGGTGGCGCACACCTTTATGTAATCCCAGCTGGGAGGCTGAGGCAGGAGGATCATTGCGAGTTTGAGACCAGTCAGCTACAAAGTGAGTTCAAGACTAACCTGAACTGCGCAGTGAGACCCTGTCTCAAAAAGACCAAAAAAAGAGAAACCAACACCTTCAAATTACACTCACAGGCAAAAAATTCATACTGATTTTGACAACACAGCCTACACTCTTGTGAGAATCCAAGTTTTCCAGTTTACAAACAACTCAAGGCCAAAATGATAAATTGTGTAATAAAGAACACAAAGTTGAAAAATCACATATAAATATCCAAGCCCCATGACACTGCATCTGGTGCTTAGAAGGCTTCCTGAAGGGCTCAGATGAAGATCCCGGGAGGAAACCCAACCCAACACGGAGGTCTGAGGCACCCGCAACCCTGCGCCCCAGGCGCAGGAGCACAAGCCGGCGCCTCAGGGCCTGTGAGCAGGTCTGGCCGTGAGCTGCTTCTCCCTCTCCAGCTCCCTCTCCCGCTGCTGCTCCCTCTCCAGCTCTTCTTTCTGCCTCTTCTGCTGCAGTTTAAGTGCTCTCTTCTGTGTACGGAAGAAAAAATTAAAATCTATGAGAACAACCAAAGGTATGGCCTCATTCAAAAGTAAAAATAAGTGTTTTGAGGTTATTGATACCCATCTCCAATTTTTTTTTTTTTTTTGAGACAGGGTCTGGCTAGGTAGTTCTGGCTCACCCTGAACTCACTATGTAGCCCAGGCTAGCCTCAAACTCACAGCAATCCCCCTGCCTCAGCCTCCTGAGTGGTAGGATTACAGGCACACGCCACCACGCCCAGCCACAAATTTCATATTTAAGTTTGTAAATTCATTGTGGGTAACTTCAGGTCCGCTTCATTTAAAAAAATTCTTTTGCTATTGCAGCTCCCCTTCCCCCTTTCTCCTCTCCCCTCCCCCGGCCTTCCTCTCCTGCCTCAACCTCCCCAGTAGTGGGGTTACAAGCACGGCCACCGGTCGAGCTGTACTCTGAGCTCTCCATAAGCAAGAACTGCAGCGGGGCATCTAGGGAGCACGAGCCCAGCAGCCAGGCTGTTAGTAAAGAAGCTCAGGCAGGGTAAAGAAGCGACAGCTTGGGGTGGCAGAGAAACCGCCTAGCGATCAGCAGGCCCTGGGTTCTGTGCCCAGCACAAAAAAAGAGATAATGTTTAAAAGAAAACAATTTGATTTAAATATGTTCTTGCATAGGGAAGTACCAAAAGTCAAAAACCGCATCCCGGAGACTCCGCTCCCTCACCTTCAGCTTGGCCGTCTTCTCGTGCAGCAGCAGCATGTCCTTCCTGATGTTCACCAGCTTGGCGTGATAGTGCTTCGCCTCCGCGAACTGCACAGGGAAAGGAAGGCAAAGTCCAGTGAAAAGAGACTGAGGTGTCAAAACAGATAAATACGTCAGTGCCTACAGGACAGTTCAGTCTTCCTAAACTGACGGTTTATTCAGAGCCTTAACTATACCCATATTTTAAATTACAAATTACAAACTTCACCAAGACGATTCGGTGGATCCTAAACACACAGCAGGCATGTCTCTTAAACTAGGTGAGGATGACATTTTGCTTTAAAGACATGTAACAACCTACAACTGAATAAGTCCACCTCCTGCCATAGGTTTCATTTAAGAAACAAAGACTCTGTGGCCCTCTTAAGAGAAACACAGAGCCAGGGCACACAGGGCAGCTCAGGCAACACGTCTGCTCCCCAGGACAGCCACGCTGAGCCCTGTGAGGACAGCGGACATGCTTCCTCACGTCCTCTGGAAGGCCCCTTGCGCGGCCTGCCCGCCACACCAGAAATGCAAGGACACATCGCCCCAGACAGCAGGAGAGGGAACGCTGGTGCTCGGACAGGGCCACAGAGAGGAGAAAGGGGACGCGGCACAGAGCGCTCCACAACCTCAACAGAGTGCCGCCTGCCTGCGCAGCTCAGGGTGGCCCCCTCAAACCCACGTCTGGGCTGCGGGAAGCAGAGACAGACTCAGACTGTTTCTGCCCCTTCGGAATAAAGCAACAGGATTGCATCTGCCTGGTTCATTCACGGAGCATTTGTTCATTCTGTGAACACCCATCATCCTGCAGGATGAACTTGGGTGAACACACGGGTCGGCCAGGGCAGCCGCAGGCACCCTCACAAGCCAGCAACACTGAGCTGGAGACTACATCCACTACCGCGGGCCTCTGTTCACTGCAGCATGTGAACTTTGTTATTTCCTGTTACACAGGAAGACACTACCAAACCACACCTGTCCAGTGGAAGTCCGCTGTCTGCGGTACGCACACACACCCCTGAAATCACGCTGACCAAGCCACTTGCAAAGTACAAGGTCGAAGAAAGGCAGCAACCTGTTCCATTTTTTTTTAATTCTCTTTTCTTAAATAAAAGAGTATCAGTTCCTCTCATCAAAAAGCTGTGGAATTTCTGATGAAATGCAACTACTCTGCTTCTGCACTGCAAGATGTAACTGATCATTCTCGGAGTCTCTACTTGAACCATGACACTAATTTACTATGGCATCACAAACATGCCATACAATTAAACGACATGCTCCCTTACAAGACCATGACCTGACAGTTAATGAGACTGCACCCTGCATAATGCTGCAACAGCACCCCAAAGCACCTTCCTCCCTGTTCCCTTTTCTGTGTCTCAAACAATGGAGGACTCATAAGTAAGTTCCATTTCCTTTTACAAGTTCAACATCTGAAAAGATAACAGTTCAAGAATATGGAAGTTCTCATAAAGGAAATCAAGGCATGCTGTTTATTTATTTATTTATTGGCGGTACTGGGGATCGAACTCAGGACCCTGTGCTTGCTAGGCAGGCGCTTATTCCACTGAGCTATATCCCCAGCCCTAGGAATCCTGTTTAAAAGATGCTTTTTTTTTTTTTTGAGGCAGGGTCTCGCTATGCAGTTCAGGCTGGCCTTGAGCTCACTTTGTAGCCCAGGCTGGTCTCAAACTCACGATGATCCTCCTGCCTCAGCCTCCCAAGTGCCACAATGACAGGCGTGCGCCACCACACCCGGCTTAAAAGACACATTCTAAATTTTAAAAATTACAGGATTAGATCTGAAACATAAATAAGTTGTGATGAGAAGCATACATATTTCTAAAATAACACATCATGAATTTGTATCAATGAAATCATACTTACCAAAGCATTAATATCCAACATTGAATGACATTCTTTAAATTTTGAAATCTCTTGTTCCAGTGTATCTAGTAACACAACCTGGTTCTGTCTGAAACAAAAGCACACAGCCAAAGTAAAATTTACAAATTGCAAGCACTGGTTTGTTAAAAGATATTTTAACAATTCACCTTGGTTAGTGCCAAAGGCCAGAAATCAAGTTGGAAACGCACCGCCTTTCCAAGGCTTACTTGGCTTTGTATAATCTTATTCAAAATAATATTCCAAAACCATATTCTGACAATTAAATGTATTTTTCATTCTTGCCTAAATTTCAGACTCCAATACCTAAAAAAATTAAATCACTTAAAGTATTTTATTGTTATTTTAGTAACTCTCTATATTATCCCCAAAAGTTTCTTAACAGTACTGTGTCAAAAAAGCTAAATATTTTATATATCTTAAAATTAAAACATTCTCGGCAAGGCATGCTGGCACATGCCCGTAATCTCAGTACTTGGCAGGCTGAGGCAGGAGGATCACCATGAATTACAGGCCAGCCTGGGCTCTACAGTGAGTTCAAAGCCAGCCTGAACTACATAGCAAGACCCTGTTTCAAAAACCAAACAAACAAAACAAATCACATCCCCGTAAAAGGAGTGTGGCCTCTGCTCAGCTGGGGAGGGTGGCGAGCCAAGGGGCCCTATGCAAAATGGGTAGACAAGCAGCAAGGTGAGAACAGCACAGGAGGAATAATCACCGCACACCTCTCGCCCCGCGCAGCCAGCAGTATGATCGTGCAAACTCAGTTTACTACTCCAGAGCTACATGTCTGCGTTTATTAAGTGGAGGCCACAGAATCTCCAAGATTAAAATTCTGACTGAACTCCCACCAGGATGAGAAGCCGGTGTCCCTGTCACTCCTCTCTGCAACAAGCAATATAAAAATCAAAGATACAGTCACACCCAGGGTCACCTAAATGAGGATTTTAAAGAAAAGCATGATGCGGTTTACTTGCGAAACTGTGCCAGAGAGAGAGCAGAGGTGAAAGCAAGAAAGGCAGGGAGGACCTGAAGGGCCAGCACCACGTGTGCCCCAGACAGGGCTGACGGGCACGGCTTGGGTCCGAGCATGCGCCTTGCACACACGGAGACCGCAGGGAAACAGAGCAGAAGGCAAGGAAATGCACAAGTTCCCATGACATTAGCAGACTTGGACTCATTCACTGAAAGACACAAACTACCAACATTCACACAAGGAGTTAAGTAAAAACTTTCCAAAAAAGAAAGTACCAGAACCAGGTAGCTGTCACCAGTGATGTGTGCCAAGCATTTAAGAAACAATACCAATTTGCCATACTCTCTTCCAGAAAATGAAACACTTTCTCACTCACTCTGGGACAAAACCAAACAAAGACATATTACAGGCCAGCATCTCTCATGAGCACAGATGCAAAACTCCGTAACAAAGGCCGAGGGTGGTAGCAATCATAACACTCGGGAGGTTGAGGCAGGACGATCGCAAGTCTGAGACAAACGTAGGCTACACAGCAAGTTCAAGACCAGCCTGAAATACACAGCAAGACTTGGTCTCAAAAAAAAATCCTCAACAAAATATTAACAAATGAATCTAACAATGTGTAAGAACAATGATATACCACAGCCAAGTGGGATTTACTCTAGCTTTCTATGTGTACAAAGCTGGTTCTATACTTGAAAATCAGTGTCATCCACTACATCAACAAGCTAAAGAAAAAAATACAAACCATACCAATTGACACACACAAAAAGCATTTGACAAAATTACCTCCACTCATGATTAAAAACATTCTCAACAAACTAGGAATATAGACTTCCTCAAGCTGAAAGGAAAACAAACAAAAAAAAAAAGCCCATGATAACTCTCACCCACTGAGAAAACAAGACACTTTCCTTCTCAGGTCAAGAACAATGCACACTGGTTTCTCTAATGCCCCACTCAACACGTCCCAGAGGCCCTCACCAATGAGTAAGGTGAGAAAATAAAAGGTACAGAGTGGGAAGGAAGAAATAATACTGTCCTTGTTCACAAATGAATGACTTCCTATGTGGAAATTTCCAAAGGATCAACCACAAAAAAAAATCTTCTGAAACAATATCCAAGTATAGCAAGGCTTCAGGACAGGAGGCAAACGTACCGTCAATTGCCTTTCGGTGCACCAGCAATTGATTTGAATGTAAAAAGCAATACTGTACATAAAGCCTCTGCCCCAATGGAATAGTTTGGTATAAACCCACAAAATATGCACAGGATTAATATGTAAAATTCACACAACTCTAGGGAAAAAGTCAAAATCGACCCTGGACTGGGGATGTAGCTCAGTGGTAGAGCACTAGCCCGGCAGACCCAAGGGCCAGAGTTTGATTCCCAGCCCTGAAAAGACAAAGAAAAATATCCAAATAATGGAGAGTTAATCCAAGTACATACGTCAAATAATGCAATATTTTTAAAAAGTGAATTGTTCCTGGCTTGATCTACAGAGTTGGGGCAATCCAATGAAAATCCCAGCAAATTAATCTGTGTCTAGTCATGAGACAGGAGCCTGGGGCTGGGGCAAAACCGGTCAAACCATGGGAACGATCTGTCCAAATACAGACCCAAGCACAAGCACAGAACACAGAATCTGGATGACTCTGCATCCTGAACACTGTCCATGGAACCAATCAGAAAAGTGCTATTTTCAGTTCTTCATTTACATGTGTCTGGCACAAAACCAAGCAAGTCTTCAACAGGACAGTTTAAATCCAGCACCAAGTGAGCTTTAGCCAGGACCACTGTCCCCTTACTTGCATGAGTGAGAAGCCAATCTAGGAATTCCAGATCGCTTCTGTCTTCCAGAAGTGTACCTCTCCACTCACTCTTCTCTGTGTCTTGTCCAGCTCTTTGTTCAGGACATTAAGATCCTGGAGAGAATTTCTCCGGGAACCAAAAGTCAGTAACAGTAATAAACTCTAAAGTTCTTCTAAAGTTTTCATACGATACTGAAAAAAAAGGTCAGAAGACTTACACCACTCAATCTCAAGACAAAAGCTACAGGAACCAAGACAGCATGGCGCTGGCCAAGACAACACCATTCACGGAACGGAACACCAAGGCCTTCCACTGGCCAACACATCCAAACACAGTCAAAGGCCTGTACAAAGGAGCCAAGGCAATGGGAGAGAAGAGCCTCTCCAACAAGTACTGCTGAAGGAAGCAGTGTCTGTGTGTAGTAAAGACACGAAAGCACACACTTTACACCATCACAAAAGTTAACTCAAAATTGGTCTTGGATCTCAAGGCAAAAAGCAGAATCAAAGGTTCAAGGAGAAAATCTAGGTGATCTTGGTTTGGTGATGTTTTCACATAAAATATCAAAAGCATGATCCATGAAAGAAAAAACTGATCAGTCAGATTTTATTAAAATTAAAAACTGCTCTGAAAGACAATGTTGAAAGTGTGAAAAGACAATCTAAAAACTTGGAGAAAATATTAGCAAAACATATAAAGGACATGTATCACCAATTTACAAAGAACTCTTGGAAATGACCTGAGTAGACATCTGTCACTTAATAATAAATCTGTCTGGAACCTGACAGAGGAATCTGAACCTCTAAAATCCCTGTAATTTCCCAAAGGTCAGGACAGTCCCTTGATCGGTGCACCATAGGACATACTTGCATTTATGCTTAGGGGGTGACTCCCAGCAGGGTGGGGCCCCAGGCTTCAGGATGGGGGTTGCACCGCCTGAAAAGTCACCCACGTGATCAAAAGGTTGGGGCTCCCAGCCCTGTGATATCAGCGCAGAAAAATGAAGCTAAAGACTCAGCTCAGTTTGGCAGGCAATGATTCACTCGATCATGCCTGCACATTGAAACCTCAATAAAACTTGGGGACAGTCAGGTCGGCGGAGATTCCTGATTAGTGAACCTGGGGAGTGTTTTGCGCCTCAACTCGGCCTCGTTTCACTTGATGAGGGTGCCGAGCTCGAGCTGGGGTCCTCTCAGCGTGTCCTCACCTTCGCCTTTATAGTAAAGCTGTAACTGCAAGAACTGTGCTTTCTGGAGCCACGGATCTAGGCCAGTGTCATCCATTCATCTCTGCAGTCAAGCCTGGGCTCCCAGCCTCCTCCAAGTAGAATGGTACCCAATGTTTTGCAGTTTCTTACCTCCCTTCAGTCTATCCAAACCCCACAAAAACCACAAATCTTCACGGCTTTTCCGCCTCCAGGACGGGCTAGCCTCCAAACACAAAGCATACTGTGCTCCAGGAGTGAGCATCTCCCCTGGACTGGTGGAAAATCAAGAACGCTGCCAAGTTCTCATCAAGGACAGGGCCCCACAGGGCACTATTCTACCCTCCAGGAGCACCTCACAGCCAGGAGTCAGAGCACTGCTTACTAATAATTGTATGGTAGCTACAGTTACTGGGCAGTCCTCTTCCTCTGCCCTACAGAAACTTCTGAGGTACGTTTTCAAAGGGTAGGTCTTACAGCAGAAGTCTAGACAGGAGTTACAGGTATTTCTTAGATGAAATCGCTCCAGGGGTATCATTTCCCTCTGTACATCAAGATCACTATGCCCACCTCCATTCCCAGAAATATTCACTTACGATTAAATGTTACAGTATTATGTTTTAATCCTGCAAGTAACTGTAAGGTCAGTGACTGCGCTGGAGAGGAAATGGGTGCTTACGTGAGCTCCTGGAGGGCCTGCTTGGATCTCTGCAGGTCTGGCAAGTAGTGGGACAGCAGACCCTCCGCCAGCTGCTCCACGGCTCTGCCTTCCACCGCCACATCCTCTACCAAGCCTTCATCCGGGGAGGCGTCGCACAGCCCTGTTCCAAGGGAAGGTCAGACACAGGAGGCTCTCACAACAACAACAGTGCTAAAGGAGGTCGGGCAGTCCTAGGCAGGAAGGACGGATGGGTCACTTTCTTGCTTTCAAAAACACGCAGAAATTATATAAACAAAAACTGCAATACCAAAACATCTATTTTGAACTCTACAGAAACAAAAATATGGGTCATTTACTTCGCCTATAGCTTATTATATAGATAAAAAAGAGAGGTCCTTTTGTCATTTGTTAGGGAATGGAAGCAAGATTTTTAAAGAATTTCTCCCGTTTTAATTCAGCACTTTAGTGAGGCCTGGTAGCGCACATCTATAATCCCAGCACTCAGGAGGCTGAGACAGGAGGACTGCTGGGAGTGTGAGGCCAGCCTGAGCTTCACAGTGAGTTCAAGGCCAGTCTGTACTACAGCAAGTCCCTGTCTCAAAAACTAAAACGATAAAAATTCACCGTTTTTATTTCCAACAGCAGACACTACACAAGAGGTTATCAACATGTGGCAAATGTTTAAGTTTTTAAAATTTATTACAGAAAAGAACACATTGCCATGAATCCCCTCAAAATCCACCCTCCGCTTCAAACATACTCATCCCGCCACTCTTGCCGCACTCTGAAGCAGCTCGAGTCCTCTTCCATGTCTGTACAAGGTGTGACCAAAACCACAGGGCCAGCCCCGCAAATGCCACCAACAGAAAGGCTGGCTTGTCACAACCTGACAGCGTCCTCACCCACCAAGTGTAAATTCTGCTCTGTGCTTCCCAGCTCACCTCTGCACATCTGTCACAAGTCCTGTGGGATCGATCCTTACTAGAGAATTGAGACCAAAGGCCTGTGTATTCTTTACACCGACACTGCAGAACTGCGCCCCCAACGTGGCACCACTGTACCTTCCCACCAACAATCTCTTGGTGGTCTACTTCCAAATGGGCGGGAATTCTATGCAAGGAGCAGGGGGGATGCAATACAGGTAAAGCAGGTGAGGTGAGCACAGGTGGGAACGTGGATTCACCCAGAAAGCTGAGGCAGGGACCACCAGCACAAGGCGCACGCAGCACGGCAATCACTAGGCATAAACCCAAGCAGCCGGCCTGCAGGGCCACTGAGTCCCATGCTTGTGGGTGTGGCTTTTTAGCAAGTGGCCCTCCACGTGGGTTCTGAACAAGGGAACAACGTGGCTACAGCTTTACCTTGGAGCAGTGATGAAACAGCAGTGGGAAGGACTGGAACAGTACAAGCCTGAAGGTGGGATAGCCTTACAACTGCTGAGTTAAGGGGGAAAGACAGAGGGGTGGCGAGAATGTGCAGGAAAATCCCCACACTCAATATGTAAGGGCACATTTATAGAACTGCAGATCTGTAGGCACCTTACAGCAAAAGTCAGAAACCAACTCAGCCTGTGACTATGCTCTTGCTGTCTGCCATAAAGTCAGCCTTGACTGTCCACTTCTCTTTGCTAACGCGCTGGGCCAACTTGACTGTGTCCAGCTTGTGTTTTCCTTAGTTGGAAAAATACATTTTGTTTGATAGTTTGATAGTGGTTTCTCTGCTGCAAATAAAAGACCAAGGCAAGGGAAAGGGCCCAGCGCAATTTCAAAGATTCAAGTGAGAATACCTTGGCCCCGTTAGCAGGATCAGACATCTGTCGATTTAAGTCCTTGCAGTGTCAGAGCAGCCCGCAGAGAGCAGCAGGCAAGACTGAGGAAAAGGGCCTCGGGCTCCCTGCGAGGAGCGCTGTCTGCAGCAGCGACTTAGGAAGCTGTGAGGAGAGAGATGGCCAAGGAGAAGCAGGACCGAGAAAGTGCTGAGGGCACTACTGGGGACAACCTCGGTATTTCTGGACAAGAAATCGTATTTGCAAAGGCAGACCCAAAGCCCTCCGCATCTAGGGTCCTCACGGGAACCACAACACACTGGGGACGCTCCCAGGGCGCCGGTTCCCGGACAGCGCGCCCCACGCCGCAGCAACTCCTCCGTCCCGGCGGCGGGCACTGCGGGCACTGGGAACAGGAGTTGGCCCAGTCTCCTGCAGGACGCAACGGCTGACGGGTCTCAACGCCGCATCCTACACGGAACCTCTTTCTACAAACTCGTCCTCGATGCGCAGGAGTCAGCACCGCCCGGCTGGATCCCGCGCCCACAGCTCCTCGGCACCGCTCCCTCCCGGCTTCCGTCCCGCCTCGCGCGCGGACACAGCTCGGCCGCCATGCCGCGTACGCCTTCCGTGACCCAGGGTCCCGGCCCGGCCCCGCCTGCAGCACGTACCCAGCGTTGGCTCGCCGGGCGGCCCGATCAGGACCCCGTCTGGGGGCGGTGACCCAGGGACACTCATGTCCCTCCCGCTGGGCCCAGGGAAAGGGCAGCCGGGAGGACCGTCTGAAGCCGGAAGGAGGCGCCCTCAGCCGCCAGCGCCTGGCCGGACTCAAGCGGCGGCCGCACCCGGAAGTGACGGAAGCGGAAGCTGGCAGGCTAGCGGCACGTGACAGCCATCAAGTGCAGCGGTGAGTTTCCGGCCGCTGGGCAGGGAAGAGTGGAGGTCTCCGCAGAGTCCTTGGACCCCTGTTGGGGAAATTAAATGCACCGGGTGGTGGCGGAGACCACGAGAGTGCGGGCTTGGCGGGGACAGGCAGGCTTAGTTCCCTGAGGCTACGGAGAAGACAGGCTTTTTAGTATTGTGACCTTGTTAAGAGAAACTTTTAGAGTGCCTGATTTGGTGGCGCAAGCCTATAACCCCAGCACTCGGGAGGCTGAGGCAGGAAGATCGAGACCAGCCTGAGATCTTGTCTCAAAAAGAAAAACAAAAACAAAAAAACTTGAGAACAAGGGCTGCCTGCTCACCTTGCGATTCGGGGCTATTTAAAAAAAATCTTAGTTTCCAGCACTATGTGATTTCCAGCCTCGCTAATTGGGTTTTCCACGATTCAGTCTCTCGTTAATTGCAGGTGATCAAGCCTCCACGGTGGTATGTACTGAACAAATTCAGCGGAATTACTGAAACCACTTGTTGAGATGCTCTGGAATGATGGCATGAACTTGACAGAAAACGCTTAGAAATGGGCAGAGACTGCTGGGCGTGATGGCACACGCCTGTCATCCCAGCCCTGGGGAGGCTGAGGCAGGAGGATCGTTGCAAGTTCGAAGCCAGCCTGGGCTACAAAATGAGTTCAAGGCCAGCCTGAACCGCATAGTGAGACCATATCCCAAAAAAATTTTTTTTTAATTTTTAAAAATAAATAAATGGGCAGGAGCAGCCCCAGACCAAGTAAAACGATTGTCTGCCCTCCCTACTATAGACCTACTCATCCTGACTTTCGTGGCCTCCTAAGGGTTTCTCCCTAGTATTGCCTTTTCAATTTTCTTTGCCGCAACCAAAGCAGTTTTCAAAAAAGAATTATGTGAACCCTCAGAAATGCACTGCTTCCCCACTTCCCTTATTATTACAGTAATACCTTTCCCTCTTCTACCACTTTTCCACTCAGTATTAGCTACTTATAATACCTATCTTAATCAAATAATGACCTCTCAAATATGTCTCCAGTGACATTTAATTTTTGCTCATTTTAGCTAGGGTTAGGGTGTGTGGGGTTACCAAAACAGTGACAGGCAGGTGTGTGGAACAGAGAAGAGGCCGAGATGGAAACCTAAGTATGATAATGACTGGCCCACACGGGCACTAAACTAAGTGCCGCATTCAGACTTAAACTCCGGCACCAGAGACCGCTTGTCGCTTGCCTCTCACTGATAGGGTTTGGTATAAGTCTGCAAGCAACTGATTGATTATGGTCTCTGAGCAGTCAGACCACTTTGCTAGTTTTAATCCATATTTGCAGCTGCTGCCCAGAGCCAGCATCACTGCCTCAGGTTCCCCTCTGATCATCAGGCATTATAATCCCACAAGGGACATGGTGCAGCCTAGATCACAGGCGCAGTTCACAATAGGGTTCGGGGTCTTGTAAGACTATAACATCACCACTGATCTGACAGGAGGTGGACTCAGGCTGTGATACGGGCAGTGGCAAGCGGCTCTAAATACCGATGAAGCTTCATTCAGTTCCATGCCCCTCATCTGGTTCCTAACAGGCCATGGATAGGTACTGGTCCTTGATGCAAGTGCTGGGAACCCTCACTCACTATAGAGGGTTAAAAAGGAATAGCGGGAGGAAAGAGGGATTTACTTAGTTCCTATCTGCAAGAATTTGTAATATACCATTTATTCATACCAAAATTAGTAAGCATGACATTAGAGTACCAAATTATGCTGGGCATGGTGGTGCACACCTGTGGTCCCAGGACTCAGGAGGCTGAGGCAGGAGGATCACCATGAGTTCAAGGCCAGCCTTGGATACATAGTGAGCTCAAGGCCAGCCTGAACTATATAGTTAGACTCTGTCTTGAAAATATATAGAGAGAGAATGAATCTGGAGCATTATAAAGGCCATAATGATGTGTTAATTTTCTGTGACTGCTATACCAAGTTACTATAAAGTTGGTAGATTAAAACAACATAAATTTACTATTTACTAACTTACTGCTCTGGAACAACCCAGTCCAGTGTATGAGAACCAGCATCAAGGTGTCATGACCCCCACCAGCCCGTCCTTAAATGTCCGCTGCCCGCCCCCCAGTACCACCCAGCTGGAGACAAATCCTGTAAGAGACACCAGATCCAAGCTCTGGCAAAGGCAGACATCCGAGGGGGATGCATCATTCAGCTCACAGAGATGTGTGATTGCGGAGTGCACAGTTGGGGAATAACGGGAAGAAGTTTAGAGACTTCATAGAGAAAGCAGACTCTGAGGAACAGGTAAAATGTAGTCTGTAGAGGAAAATCAGGTTTACAGACAGGAAAAAATAAGTGCGGGCAGGAGAAGTATGCGGCAGATGGGAGTCACAGCACTGTCTTCTGAGGAAGATAAAACAGGTTGAGTGGTTTTTAGAAGAAGCTAACAGAAAAAAGTGTGATATAGTCTGTTAGACAAAAGAATTTAAGAAGACACAAGATAACCCAAAACGTCATAGAGCAGTGAGTAAGCTCAGAGAAACATCCAGAAAGAGTTAAACACAGTACATAAATGCGTAGCAAAAACAGGGGTGTTGTATTCCAAGGACTTGAACACAAGGAAGAGCAAATGTAATACAAAAAATACATCATAACTGTTTACCCACCTTTATCATTGATAAGAAAGTTTCTTTATAAATCAATATATATTTTTGTACATAGACCACTATGCATCAAAAAAATTAGTTTAGACTTTTTTTAGACAAGACTTGACTTCTGGGCTTCAGCAAGATGTGGAAAATTCTTGCAGAATTTTCTGTGTCTTTTTCTCCAAATGCGTCTTTCTTGCTTCAATGCAGGCATGTTTCTCAGCTCTCAGCCTGACAAAATGATCCACATAAAGCATTGCAAAGAATTTTCCTGTTGTACCTTTTATTTAGGTACCAAGCGATAAGTCACTGCTTGAACTTGTGCCAAGTGATTCTTCCAAAGATGTCGCTTCTCCAGTCACCAGGTCTAGCTCGTTCTTGACCAGTCTGGAGAAGTCTTAAAGTGTCTTCTCTTTCCTGGACCACTTTATCTAATGCATCCATGGAATCCACCACCTTTTCTAACCGTTTTGAGCTTGGCATTGGTAATCGCTGCCGCTTGGCCTCTTGTTCTAGAGTTAGAAGCATGTTTCTTTCAGTAAGACATGCCGAAGTTTATGTGAATCTTCCTTGCTTTTGTTCCTCAATTACTGACAGGCCCATGCAGCTCCAGACTTCACTTTTTCTTGCCCCCAATCCTTTGGGTCATCAAAAAATTCTTCCAGTCCTTCTCTTGACAAGGTGGTATGACGTAATCTACACTGCTGAAAGGACGTGACATTTGGTGTATTCTTAGATAACAAACAGAGCCAGCCAGGGGTATAGCTCAGTGGCACAAGTGCCTGCCTGGCAAGCGCAAGGCCCTGAGTTCAATTTCTGGTACAAAAAAAAATAGATAGCAAACAGAAAACCCTGAGCTAGCAGGGGCTTTAGGAGTAACTATTCATGACCCAGAAGCCTTCAGGACTGCTGAGAGTCTCCTACAAAAAGTCACCAAACCACTACAGCCATTTCTTCTTTAAATTTTTCTACCATCTATTTTTGCTAACTTAACAAGAGAAGGTAGGCAGGAGATTCGCGTAAAGAAAGAAACATTAGTCTATTCATATTTTCATGGATCGGATGGCCTCTATTTAGAATGTTAGCATTTGATAAATGTACTCCTACTCTGACCTACTTTTCTCGGAGGCATTTCCACCTCCCCTTTCTCTCTTCTTCCTCTCCCCGAAACAGAAGAAAGAGCTGGAGCGGGTGGGGGCGTGCAAAAGATTTGAATGGGAAGAAAGCCTATAAGGACCAGGCTGCAAGAGACATGAACAAAAGAGAGAAATGAGTGAAAGATATTACCCCACACGGCCTTGTGCTCCTAGTCAATGCCCAGCTGGAAACGCGGACCGACAGAGTGCAGTGCCCCTGCAAGATAATACAAAGGAAGGAAAAGAACTGTAGGTAGAAAATCGAGGAACTTGAGTGCTGAAGAAAAATAGTTTACCAATGTACCTATGGCTACCGAGTTTGAAAAGATACTTTCTCTCAAACAACTTTAACTACTTTTACATTTACATGAGAAATATTTGTTCCCTTTAGCAAAGTGCTAAAATACCGCCGCCCACCACAACTCTGCTACACCTCCCATTATCCCTTCTCCTTATGTAACGAGCATATTTTTACATGGACTGTTAAACCAACACCTTCTTCCAGCTCTGCCACCAAAACCAGTTTTGTAAAATACGTGCAAAATCAAAAGCGATGGCTCTTGAAGATTGTAGAATTAGGAGAAACAGTTTATGTGTAAGCCAAGCTTTGTTGAAACTTCTGTTTTCCCATGAATAGTGTAGTTCATTAAAGCGAGAGGTTGAAAGTCAATCTCCCTCATCCCTTTTTTTGTTATGTAAGGGTCACTAGAGGTTCCACCTGAGGTGCTGTATCAGATCAGGATAGAAAACCTGCTGAAGAAAAGGAAAAATCACCTCAGAGCCTAACACGCTCATACACAGCCCTCCCCTCAGAGGCCCTCGGAGACCTCCAGCACGAAGAACAGCTCTCGTCCTTTCTGTGGGAAGAAGAAACCTGGAAGATTCCACACTAGCCCTTGAAGACTTGTAGCAGAGGTGACAGGAGTCACATTTCACTGTCCTCTCCCAGGCAGATAGCCACACCCAGCACCAAAGGGCCTGCTATGGTCAGGAAGGAGAAGGCCCAGACTATGAGCAGCACTGATGATTCTCACGGGCAGGAAATGAGAAACAACCTGAGAAAATGAGGTGATAAAACCTACAGTAGACTTCTTAAGAGCAAGTTTAGGTTAACAGAAAACATGAAGCTCTCATATGTCCCCTACCCCCATCCACGTCCCTTGTATTTGTTGCACACAGTGACCCTGTATTGATTCATGATTATCAACCAGGATCCACAGTTCACGTGATGCTCCTTCTTGGTGTTTTATGTTCTCTGGGCTTTGACAAATGCATAAGTGTGTGTGTCCATTGTTGTACCATCATACAAGAGAGTTTCACTACTCTAAAAATGCTCTGTGCTCCTCCTGTTCATCCTACTCTTACCCCTAACCCCTGGCAACTACTGTTTTTTTCACTGACTCCATAGTTTGCCTTTGCCAGAATAGCATCTAGGTAGAGCTATATAGTATATAGCTTTTTCAGACTGGCTTCCACCTAGCACATGATTTTCCTCGTTTTTTCACAATGTGATAACTCATATCTTTTTAGTGCTGATTCATATCCCATTGTATTAACGTACCACACTGTATAGATTTAACTTCTTGAAGGATATCCTGATTGCTTCTGCATTTCGGCAATGGCGAATAAACCTGCTATAAACATTGTGTGCAAGTTTTTGTGTGGACGTAAGTTTTCAAGTCAGTTGGGTAAATGTGAAGGATTGTATTTCTGCATAAGAGTTTGTATAGTTTTGTCAGAAACGGCAAAACTATCTTCCAAAGTAACTATGCCATATTACTCTCCTATAAGCAATGATAAAGGGCTCCTCTGCCTGCTCCCCAGGCTCTTGGTGGTTGAGTTTTGGACTTTGCCCACTGTGGTGGCTGCACAGTGGTACTGAGGCAGGAGATTAGGGCACCGGCAGGCCAGCTGAAAACAGGAAGTAACCTGAGCTGGAACAGAGACTGCCCAACAGGCTGTGACCTGTCAGTTACAGGCAGGATGCATGACCAGACCGATGCCAGACCAGATCCAGGAGAATACAAAAGGTGGTGACTGTTGACCTTGCCCCCACCCCTACCATCTTCCTGTTCTGCTGCCCTCCTGTTTGGGCAGTGGCCTGACCTGCTTGCAGGACGTATTTGTTCTTTCTCCTCTCTTCCTTCCACTCTTTCTTTTCCTTCCTATACTTTATGAAAGTTGTGTTTACCTGTTTATCACTTGTCCCAGCCACTTATTTGGGTAGGACAGAAAGCCTGGAAACACTAAACACTGGGACATCTGGCAACTACATTTTGTTGTTGTTCTAATTTGTAATTCTTTAATGATAGGTGATGTTAAGCACCTTTTCATATGCTCATTTATTGTCCACTTTGGTGAGATGTTAGATATCTGCCCTTTGTGTGTGTGTGTGTGTGTGTGTGTGTGTGTGTGTGTGTGAGAGAGAGAGACAGACAGACAGACAGACAGACAGACAGACAGGGTCTCACTGTGTAGTTCTGACTGCCCTTGAACTCACTATGTAGCCCAGGCTGGCCTTGAACTTGTGGCAGTCCTCCTGCCTCAGCCTCCCAAGTGCTGAGGTGACGTGTGTACCACCACACCCGGCTTCGCCCATCTTTTCATCCAGGTTTTTCACTGGAATTTGAGCAGTCCTTTGCATATCTTGGGTGACAACCCTTTATCACACAGGCTTTTTGCAAGTACTTTCTCTTAGTCTGTCGCCTATCTTCCCATTCTCTCTTTGGTATTAAGTTTATTGATACATTATAGGTACACATAATGATCGCATGCATTATAGGGAATTTGTGCCTGTACGCGATATAACTTGATCCTTTTTTTTCTTCCCATTCTCTTTTTAAATAAAAATTTGTAGGGAATTTAGGACTATGTCTCCATAAAGAAAGAAGATTCTCAAATCTCCCACAAAAGCACCTGATCAGTTCTGACACTTGTAGTTGGGGGCACTGTTTTGAAATATACAACAGTGGAAAGATTTAAAGGCTGATGTAAAAAGATCTGTTTCAAGCCCAGTTTAGATAATCATTAGTCACATTAAATAGGATTTTTGGTTGTAAGTAGAAAAGTGCAAACCTACCCAAGCAAAACAAGGAATCTATTGGGTCCCTGAACTTGGACTCCAAGTTGGAGTTGATCTGGCTTCAGAGCCTGTTGTATATATTTCCTCAAGTGGAATCGGTGGTCTGTCCCTCCCTCTCACGTCCCCTCTCTGCTTCCTTCTTCGCAGACTTTACTACCAGAGCTCTCTCACGGGGTCAGTGAAATAGCCTTGGTTTTCTTGGACCTGACAATGTCCAAGTAAGCCCAACACACTCCTAGCTGTATTAAAAAAAAAAATGGTGAACTCTGAAATTACTTGGATCCCATATTTTGTTACTGTTTAGATGCAAAATTCCCCCGCAAAGTCCCCGTGGAGGAGGCGGGGCCCTCGGCAGGTGACTGGGTCGTGGGGATGCTGTGCTCATCTCTGGACTGTTCCCTGGACGAGTCCCCAGTTCATTGTGCTGTTAGGGGGTGGTGAGAGGAGACAGACCACAGGGCTGTGTCCTCACAGGAGTCTGTCTCTTCCTCTAGCTCTTTCTCTCTCTCTGCTTTCCAGCTGCCACAGGTTGAGTAGCTCTCCCGCAGGAGGCCCTTCCATCATGTGCAGAGTTCCTGCCTTGGAGCCAGCAGACCATGCTCTGAACCTCCAAATCCGTGAGCCGAGTAAACTCCTCCTTTCAGCTGCAGGTGTCCGCTGCTCTGACTCAGCCATGGGAAGGTAACTAATAGACTCACTTGTTCGCTGAGAGAAAGTCTGTATCTTACTACCAAAAGGAAGAGGTTTGCAGTACAACATGAGTCCACTCTATACGTTATGATGTTTTAATCAAGTCACTTATGCTTTCTGAGCCTGCGTGTGTGTGTGTGTGTGTGTGTGTGTGTGTGTGTGTAGTATTGGGATGGGAAGCGTGGTAATGCTAACGTCAGACTCATTTGTTGACACACTACAGTTCTTGTGAGAAACCAAATACCCACTAAGACATATTAAAAAATACATAAACTGTACAGCACAACTGCAAGTAGCAACAGCCCCTAACTAAGCTCTGACCGTGTCCCAGAAGTAGTATTTCTGTTGTTAGTGCTTTGACTACGTATGTCTACCAACCTTAATGAGATTTCTTAAATAGACTAGATTGTTTAAATAGCCTCTCAGTCTTCATTTGTTTCCTTAAGCAGACTTCCTTTTTGGGATAAGAGAGTCCAAATGACTTTAATGAATGTCAAGAGACCTGGCCATTCTGTTTGTCTACATACTCCCTTATTTTATATAAATAAGTCTCGTACAATAAACTAGTTTGAGGGAGTAAATCTCACTGGTTAAGTTGGCAACAGAGGTTCCAGAGCTGCAGCTACAAGCTCAGGTCACAAAAGGCGGAGAACGCCAAGCCTTTCCTTACCTCTGTTAAGGGGCGCTGCGGCCAGCTGGCTCCTGGTTTCTTCTTCCTTCCTTCCTTCCTTCCTTCCTTTCTTTTTTTGTATGTGTGACAGTGAATTGATATTCATAATACTGAGCGACGGTCATCTGAAATGCCATCTGTGCTTTGGGGCTATTAGTGAAACCAGTGGCAGATGTTTACTTATTCAGAGAACTTTTAAGCTTTAAAATTCTTTTTCATGTGTTTATATTGTTCAGAGGACAGTGATTCTTTCAACTGGGGGTTTTCACAGAAGTCGCTTATTAAACTTAGGTGTAGCTAGAGTGGCCAGTCATTCTCAGTACTTTGTTCTCTTTCTTGCTTATGGAGACGATATGACTTCTAATGACTGAAGGCATCATACATTATTCTAGCGCTCAGCTTTCCTTTTAGTATAAATTTACTTAAATTAGCCAGGACATATTCATCATGCTTCATTAAAATTGCTGAAAGTAGCACTTTGCAAAAAGTCCTCATTTCTTCCTTGAGACACTCTCTACAAAGTGATTTAGTTGCTAACTAGGAATAATTTCCAGAGTCCAGACTGAAAGGCGAAACTATGACATGAAAGTCCAGTGCCACTGCGTCCCAGTGGAGCCAATGACTCGGGCCCCAGAGAGATGAGCGAAGAACGAGCTCTGTTGCCAACAAGCACAAAAGCTTACAGAGCAGCGGTGGCGAACCTTTTGGAGCTTTCACCCATAACAAACATCCTGCTGTGGCACACACTGCCACAGGTTCGCCACTGTGTGTAGAGGGTGTCTGAGGAGTCTCTTTAACGGTAACCTGTCACCAGTGGCAGAGGCGTGGTCACTGATTCTTATAGTAATCAGTCTTGGACGTGGTTTTGACATTGTCCACAGGTCACCAGGTGCCCCTGGTCCCTGCAAACCTAAAGAAAGATTACTGAGTAGGAGGTCCCATGACTGGTGCTGTTTGATGTTTTCCTTGTTCTTTCCAGGCAGGGCTGACTTGATTGGTTAGTTATTTGGGCAGTGGGGCATGAGGAGTTAATCAAGACAGAAACAGCGAGAAACAGACTCACTGATGCTAGGAGCAGCTTCATCAGCTTCAAGATAACATATAAAAATCCAATTTCTGTGTAATGTGATGAGGCCAATAATGCTGAGAGTTCAGAACCCCAAGTTCCTTTTTCAATTTAAAAATGCCAGTAGAGCAAGTAATTTCTGAATCATTGCTCTAGTCCTTGACCTCCTATAAATTCCATGTCAACAACTTTTGAATTAATTTGTAAGTCTGTAAAATTAATTCTTTACTTACATTCTTTTTTTTTTTTTTTTTTTGAGATGGTCTTGCTATGTAGTTCAGGCCGGTCTTGAACTCACTATGTGGCTCAGGCTGGCCTTCAGCTCTCAACAATGCTCCTGCCTCAGCTTCCCGAGTGCTGGGATTGCAGGTGTGTGTCACCATCCTCAGTTCACTTTATTTTTAAGAAACTGTTCATTTAATGTACTCCATGAAAATATATGTATGAATTTTTATTAATAGCTAAAAAGCCCAGCATGTCATTTCTCCTCCTTGGGTTTCAGGAAAGTCTCTATTACATGTGCTCAAGGCAGGGGGAGTTGTTATTAAATAGATGAGTATAACTCATCTGTATCTCATCGTGAACTCAGTAGAACTGATCCGGGTGTCAGTGGCTACTGCAGGACTCTCAGTCCTGGTCATCCTCGGCCCCATCCAGACCTTCCCTTGCCCTCTGCCTGCCACAAGGGGCCTGTCCCTGTTTCCTGGGCCAACTGGCTTCGGCTGGGTTTGGTCAGTGCTGGCAGAGACAGGAGGTGGGGAGATTGGAAGGGAAACATAAAGAAGACATCACATTACAGAAAACAGACCAAACCTGGGAAGAAACAGCACTGAGAAGGTTTAGGATGCAGTTTACTTCACCCATGGGCTTGACTGGAATCTTGCGCAAAGAGTCAGCCCCACCTGGCAGAGACTTTTATAGGGAGAGCAAGCGGGGAGATACAAAGACAAATTTGGCACGTTATGATTGAAGGATTGGGTGACATTTTGGGCTGCTAAGGGAGTTTAAATGTGTGAGGTTACATCGCAAGGCCATCAGTTATACAAAGCATGGGTTATACATGGAAGAAATGTTCTGTTATCAGGCCTGCCGGATGTGTCTTGGTGGGCATCCTGGGCAGGCTTTTATTTAAAATTTTAATTTCCCCCTGCAATCTAGGTATGTGTTCCTTTCTGCCTCATAGCAAAACTAAATCCCACACCTGGTCTCAGGGCCCAGCTTCCTCGGATGTATCAGCCAGGGTCCACTCAGGAGAAAGCACCTTCACGGTAAGGAAGAGGAGGTTTAACATAAAGCATTAGGGCTGGGGATATAGCTCAGTGGAGTAAGTGCCTGCCTAGCAAGCGCAGGGTCCTGAGTTCGATCCCCAGTACCACTAAAAATAAAAAATAACATAAAGCATTATTTGCTATAATAGACCCTGGGGTCATGCAGGTAAGAAATAAAGTGAACTCTAGTAAATATAAATATCACAGATACAAGGAGCAGTCATGAGCCTGGGGCTGAGAGCATCAAATAAGATCGTCTCCAGCCCCCCCCCCCACCCGACTAAGATCCAGACCCGGCTGGAGAGGGAACAGTCTCCGCTCCCTGGGTAGCAGATGTGTCCTGCGGGACCACGCACTGGGGATGGAGGGATGATGTCTCTGAGGAGGTGCCAGCACCTACTGCAAAGCCCAGCGGCTCTGGGGGACCCCGGGAACCATGCACAGAGAAGCACTGTCCACCGCAGGCTGGGATGGCTGCAGAAGGCGGGCAGGTGTGGCCGGTGCAGTACAGGAGCCGAGCATGGCACGAGACCAAGTCTTCCTCCTGCAGTGTTTCTGCAGCGCCCTCTGCTGCCCAAGCGCAATATCATGCTCTCCGACAAAATAAATACACACAGTACAGGTCCTGTATTGCTTTTCAGATACCGCATAACATACTACTGCAAAGTCAGTGATTTAAAACAACACACACTTATTGTCACACAGCATCTGTGCCTTAGGCATCTGGCACGTTATGCCTAGGAGACCACAAGCATAACGGAATCCAGATGTCAGCTGACAACATCTTATTCCAGTCTCAACTAAGAGTCCACTTCCTGGCTCACTCCAGTCCTGGGTAAAATTGGGTTCCGTGTGAAGTAGAACTGCAGTCCCCATCTTGCTGGCAGTCAATAGGGTTCCCCATTGGCTGGAGGCCTCTCTTTCCGTGCGGCCCCTTTAAACTCTGAATCTCCTCTTTCGGGAAGAAACCAGTTCCTCTCGAGGGAGCACCTCTTTCCGCCAGACCCAGCTAGGGCTCAGAGGCAACTGATCTCCTTTGTCATCCAGTGGAACCTAATCATAGGAACCGGATCCATCCTAGTCACAGTGTCACCTGCACTCAAGAGGCAGGGGCCACACAGCACTCGGGCAGCAGGGGTGAGACCGGGTCTCAGAATCGTGCCCACTGCAGTGAAGACTGGCCACCCACCCCCAGCACAGCAGGAGGCCCGAACGCTGGATTCTGACCATACCACCCCTTTGCACTGCTACTCTCTGATTGCTTTACCATCCCTGTTGATTTTTGTGTCTTCCGACACCTGTGTGTACCAATTGCCTACAATAAATCCTCTGATCTGTGTCTTGTCTTTCCTCCTCATTCACCCCTCGGTCAGGGATAAATTCGTACGCTGGTTCCTGCACATTTATACTCAGGATGTTCACTCTCACACAGCTGCAAACTGGTTCTCTCCCCCCTTAAAAGGATGGAAAAAGAGCCAGGCGTGGTGGCACACGCCTGTAATCCCAGCACTCAGGAGGCTGAGGCAGGAGGATCCTTCTGAGTTTGAGACCAGCCTGGGCTACAAAGTGAGCTCTAGGCCAGCCGGAACTGCATAGTGAACCCTGTCTCAAAGAGACAATAAATTAATTAATTAAAATAAAATAAAAGGATGGAAAAGACTGTGTTTGTCAACCTGAGCCACGGCCAAGCTGATCTTCTCTGGCAGGGGTACGTCTAGCACAGGAGACTCCCCCGGGCGCTCTAGATCCAGAAACCAAGTCAAATACAGCAACTGAGAGAGGACACCTGACTTTTTCTTTGGGCAAATGCCCTCAGCTTCCTAATCGTTAACGGTAATTCCCCTTCTACCTCTTTTTTTCCTCCTTCCTTCCCCCTCCTCCTCCTTCCTCTTTTGACTTTTGGGTTTTTTTAAATAGGGCAGTAGCTAAACCCCCTTATTAGCTGCCCATCTGTCTTGAACCTAGACCTGTGACCTCTTGACCACCTCCATCACTCTGTGTCAGATTTCTCCACTGGAGATTCTGTCCTTCCTGCTTATTAAGGTAACTGCAGCCACTGTGCTTGAGGCTTTGAGTACTACCACCTGGCCTCTGCTGCTCTCGGATCCTGTCACCTCCAGCGCCATCGTGGCCTATCCTAGATCTGTGACCCTAGCCCACAAGAGTCACCACTGAGTTTTCAGTGCTTTAGGCACCTTTCTGCCAGCACATTCTCATCAATATAACAGGGCATTATCTGGAACATAGTCACCAGGGGGTTTTGCAGACCTGTGTAACATATCCATTCTGGAAAGCATGCATGCCTGAGCCTCCTCATCCTCCCGTCTTCTAGAGCAGTAGGAATTGCCATTGCGCTTCCAACGCTTCCCCAGAACCACCCCCACTGCAAGTTAACACTGTTCAGCAGCGCGTCACATCCTGTTATAGGAGGCTCCTCCCTTATTCATGAATTCTTCTTTATCCGACCTTATTGTTTCTCTCTCGTCAATCCAGCATCCTCAGGGTCCACCACTAAACATATTCTCCCACCTTCTGCCCATACATATTAGCCAGATCCTGCAGCTCCTTTAACAGGTGGCCCATTTCCTCCCTTAGCAGGTGAGGGAGGTACGGGGTTATACCGTTTCCTGATCCCAGCGCTCCTAGCCAAGTGGGGAGGTGAGGGTGGACCGTGAGGAGTGGGGTACTTTGTCTTACATCACCTTCAAGTAAAGGGGGATCTTCGGCCTTTAATAGGAAGGACTTGGATGCTCCTCTGGCTCAGGTCTAGGGCAATCTGGGGAGCCGAGATTTCCAAGAGAGATTTATCCCCTCAGACTTCCTCATCTAGAGTTTCAGGAACCCACTCTGCCCCAGTCAAGACCCTGATCTCGATGTAACAAACTGTCAGCCCACGCAGGGGGCCCAAGGGAGATTTTCGTGGGTGAGGACCCAAGGTTAAAGAACACCTGTGTCAGACATCAGCAATAAGTGCAGGTAGCATGGAGCAGAGCAGAGAGCCAGAGCGAGAGTCGCCTGCGTCTTTCCTGGATAATCTTTGTACAGGCTGTTATCTCATGTGTACATTCTTACACAGGGCTGTAACCATCCTATGTATGTTTACCTGCCCCAAGTCATGGTTACATAACTGCATCCCACGGTGCACCTGTGCTAGACACGTGGGGTCACATTTTAGGTGTCCTTAGACACCCCTGAGCTTTGACTCAGTCTGAGCGGTTCCCCACACAAACAGCCTTGGGTGGCTGAGAATTCCCTATTCTGCAGAACTTCACTGCCCTTATAATCTTGGGCCTGATTTTCAACTTTTATTGCCATCTGGCTGCAGACTTGTTTGCGTTTAATTTATTTTTTATTAGCCCATGTTTTCAGGACATAAGGTTTATGTTTCTCTTAGGGAGTGGGTGGATGTACATCTCATACCTCACCCTTTTCATCCCCCTCTGCACCCCGCCCCTCTGTCTCCAGATCTCTGGTCTGTGTTTGTGACGTTCACTGTGGGGAGCTGGTGCATGCACACAACACATCTCAGTTCTTTCCACACCCCCTCTCCGCTCCCCTTTCCCTCCCTTTCATCCCTTGGTCTCCTTCTGAGGCTGCAGGGTCTGAGAGTCCACTTACCCGCTGCCAAGGAGGCCTCTGACTGCCGAGTTTCATCTTGAATCAGAGGCTAATAACTTTCTGCCCCTCGTTATTCTTTCTCCCGTGCTTCAACAGATGCGAGAGCCATGCAGTTCCATGGCCCTAATAATTACCTCAGCCAGACTCCTCCAGAGCCTCGGTTATGGCACCTCCCCCTTCCAGAAGTGCTCCGCTCCTGTCACTGCCAAGCATGCATTACCCACTGCTCAGCGGCGGTAAGCCTGCACCCCACCAGCTACCAGAGGGGGGACCCCATCGCTAGCCAGCCATGGGCTGTCCTGGGAAGTGCAGTGTGGGACCCACCGCATTAGATAGGATTCCCCAGGACTCAGAGGCAGAGGCAGGGATTCACGAACAGGTTTCTGAAGGGCGATTGCAGGTACAGTACCTGTCAAGAAGTGAAGGAAGAAGGGCTGGGTAGTGGAACAGTTGGGCTACTTAGGAGCTGAATCAGAGACCCTGGCCGGCCCTATGGAGAGTTCCTGAGCTTCGGAGACACTTCAAGTTGTCTCACACAGAGGGGGGGACCAGCCTCCTCCAGGCTTTGCATGGGTTAATCCCCAGAGGGAGGAAATTAACTCTCACCGAGAGAGGTGTAAACCTAGGCGCTGAGTGAGTGCCCCCCACAGGGACCGCTGCAAAGTGGCTCTGAGCAGGATTTAATGTTAACCAATTGGCTTTCCCCATTTACTTGTGAGTTGTCTAGAGCTCAGGCACCTTTCTGACAAGATAAGATCACAACTAAAGGCGGCTGGCTCCAACCCCAATTAGCCACCAGGAGACTGCAGCTGCAGGCCCCACACTCCTAAGATAAATGCCGATCTAAAGATAAGGTAGTTCTCCTGATTGATGTAATTCACTACTTGGGAAAATTCTCCCAAGTTCCTGCGAGATTCCCACATTTTCTTGAGTCTCCTCTTCCTTTGTTTGAAAACCAAATAAATATGGTGCCGCCCAGAGAAGTCTTGGGCGAACCCAGAGAATATTGTAGCTGTAACAGAGTCAGTCTCTCCTGGGGCCCTGAAATCATTTCCATTGTCTCACTTATTTAAGCCTTCACCATCCACTCGGGAGATTGCGGGCCTGATCAGCCTGCAATAACTTAGGGTTATTTAACTCAGTTTTCAATAGACCTCAACTGTGTGAGCCATCAGCAGCCCCCAGGCTGAGCTGCTGGACCCTCAGCGCCCCTGTCCTGAAGCAGGCTCTGCACGGCACACCTGGCAGCGCCCCAGATCCAGCTCCATCAGGGAACCTGATTCACAGGCCGAGAGGAGGGGGGACACTTTGCTTCTAAAGCAGGAGCTCTGGGGAAGGGTGAGACATCTGAAAGAGTAATTGTGACACTCAAGCAAGTAAGGTGAGGCCAGTTAGGACTTTTTCTTTCCTGACCAGCACCTCCGCTGAGCCTCTCCCTACCCATCCGGTTGCTTCCTGGGTCCCTCGAGACTTCCCTCCGATACCTCCCCTTTCCCACACCGTGGAAGGCCCTTTCCCACACCCCGGGAGCAGGGGCCTCTGCTTCCTCCTCGGCTCTCCTCGAGCTGCACTGTTTTCCTCGTCTGTTTCCTTTGCCTGCAGGTCTGAAGGACACGCGGAGCTCAGAATCTGCTTCCTGCCTGCCACCTGCTGATGGTCCTGGAGTCAGCTCACCCAAACCAGTTTCCCGGCACCACACTCCGGGGCCGGCTACCTGACCTAACAGGACCTACCTGGGCCATTCTTCCTCTGCTGCTTTGCAGGTCTGTGACTGTGTCCCCTACACGCGCTGTCCCTTCCGCCTGCAATCCCTATTTATCCTCTTCTGCTGATCAGAGCTCAGTTCATTGTCCAAACCCCAAGTCAGACATCACCTTGCTTAGAAAGTTATTCCTAATACCCTAATCCCATTTAATCCTAACCAAAAAAGAAAGAAAAAAGAAAATCTCTTTCTCTGGATTTTGATTCTCTCTCAAAACCACTGTCATAGTCCACCCTATATTATGCTTAGCATATTTCTCCCAAACTAAGTCCTAACGAGAAAATGAGCCCTTGCATGATTTTTCAGGATTCTCATAATATATATAAGCCCTACCCCAAAATGAGCCCCAGGTAAGATCGTCAGACAGACAGACATACTTAGTGTGTTCTTTGCAACACACGGCAGATATATTGAATTACAAAATAACAATATTTATATATAATTAAATGTAAGTGAACAGCATTGACGTTAATACTTAAAATATATGATCATATAAATTACAATGAAGTACTTGTAAATCCAAGCAGGTACCTTTGATGAGCGGTAAGCACCTGTGTGAACAGATGAACCTAAAACTGGTTGCTGAGTGACCAATCAGAGCAGAGACACAGGTGAGAAGAACCTGCTCACTTCATGAGGAACGGACATGGTTGTATCTAAGATGAATCTTCGGAATCCAATACATCACGTGTCCTAACAGACAGATTTAGTGCACTCGTGAAAAATAAAGTTTTCTGAATTTCACTGCCTGCGATTTTACATTGCTATTGTGTGGACCATGGTTCTTGCCTGTTGGCATCACTGTCTCCCCTCCCGCCTCCTAACTATTCAGTTAATGATTGAACGAAAACTCTGCGAGGCGCAGCCTGCAGGAGGCCGGGACTCGGGTGAAGAATTCTGGGATAAAATCACTGACAGCTGTGCTGTCAGCGCGCTGTGGTGAGCAGGCTACACGGACAAGAATCACTCCTTTAAGGAGAGCCCTGTTACTGACAGGAAAGCCTGAGGTCAATGGTTCTACCGGAAATGGAGCCACAAGAATTCAGGGTTTGGAGAGTTAGGACCATGAGATGACGTGACTATTTGAATAAATGTAGCTGTTTGTATAAGAATAAGTGTAGATTATTGTACATGAAAAAATAAGACAGTCCCTGAAAATAAACCCTCTTGCATCTCTTGGAGCAAAAATTATATAAGATCAGTTTTATTTGGGGAGAAATACGGTACTGAGTCTGTGTCTGTCTCAGGACTTGTACTAGCAAGTAGCTTCATGTTTTTTTTTTGTTTTTGTTTTTGTTTTTTGAGACAAGGTCTCACTATGTAGTGCAGCCTGGCCTTGAACTCATATAGCTCAAGGCAATCCTCCTGCTTCAGCCTCTCCAGTGCTGAAATTACAGGCATGGTTTGTTTTGTTTTCTTTTGAGACAGTTGCTCAGGCTGGCCTTGATTTTGTGACCCTCCTGCCTCAGCCTCTCATGTAGCTGGGATTGCAGGTGTGTGTCACCCTACTGGGCTTGCTTCAGTCACCCTTAGACGTTCACTGCCTCGCTCAGTGTCTTCCCCAGGGTAGAACTTATATTAGGCAGGGTACGTATTTAACTGTCATGATAAAAATCTAGGTTTAGTGGCTTGAACAGAACAGTCTCTTCATAGAGACACCAGCTGTTTGTAGCCTGTGGCTCCGTCATTCTCTTGGGGGTCGGGGGGCATCCTGTGGGCCCAGAGGGCCCCAGCAGCTCTCGATGCTGACAGCAGGATGGTGGGAAGCATTGGAGGGAAAGGTCCACCCTCTTCAGTCCACAATCTGGAGTTGTGCACACGATGTTCGCACTGGAACTCAATCACACAACGTCCTTAGCTGCAAAGGTGCCTGGGAAACGAGTCTTTCACTGGCAGCCCCACGCCACGCGGCCTGAAGCCCAAGAGAGAGGGGAGCCGCGGCAGCCTGGCCGCAGAGCCCGTAGCTGCTTGCTGTACACAGTTACATCCGAGCATGATCCTCCTGCCCACGGACAGAAGAGCACCAGCGTGTGGAGAAAGGGAAGCGGTACTGAAGGCAACGGTGGGCCTGGCTGGAACAAAACACAGCTGCCGAGTGGGAAAGGAGCAAGAGGACGAGGACATATGAAAGGCATCGGGTGCCCTCCCAGGGGACCCCATTTCCTGATCTCCCCACAGATGACCTGCCTTTCCTTCCTCACCAGGACTCCTTCAAAGTCACCTGGACCCCGGGCATGGTGGCACACCCCTGTAATCCCAGCACTCAGGAGGCTGAGGAGGGAAGATGGCCAGGAGTTTAAGGCCAGCCTGGATTACACAGCAAGACTCTGTCCCAAAAAAAAAAAAAAAAAAAACAGGCATAGTGGCACAAGCCTGTAATTCCAGCACCCCAGAAGGTGAAGCAGGAGGATTGTCACAAGTTCCAGGCCAGCCTGGGCTATATAGTTAGTTCAGGGGCAGCCTGAGCTATACAGCAAGACCCTGGCTCAAAAAAACAAAAACAACAAAAAATGTTACTTGGGCTTCACAGTAGGATTCATACTTCTGACTTGTGCCACAATGGTTATAGCTGATACTTGTTCCAGACCCCAGGGATCTCACCAGTGTAGAATTCCTCCTGTCCCCAGACTTTCCAGAACAGCAGTTTCCGCCTATACTTAAGAGAGGAACAGGACAGGAAAGAAGAAGATGGACCCATGGGAAGAAATTAAGGGGAAACCAGTAGTCCTCCAGCTTATACTCTATTACCCACACTAAGCAAAAACTTTTGGTGCCAGGAATCGAACTCAGGATCTTGTGCTTGCCAGGCAGGCACTGCTTCACTGACCTATATCCCCAGCCCACATTAAGCAAATTTTAAGGCTGGATTTATTAGTCACTATAGGAGGTCGCCAACGTTTCCTTCATAATTTGTTCTCTCTGTCCCTCCCTCCACCTCGCTCTACTATATAAGTTGGTAGCCCGAATTGCTGTAAGTATTGGACATGAGGAAGCATACTTCAAATTCCCCTAGCCCAAACATCCTGCGAGAGGAGAAGGAATAGACAAACTATAGTCTGTACGCACAGCGGAATATTGTACAACATAGAAGGACCGATCGCTAGCACACAGAACACCGGCAGCTTTCCAATTCATGATGCGTAACAGAAGACAGACCCCTGCTGTACGATTCCACGCACAAGCAGCCGAAGACCTGGTGAAACTCATCTATAGTGACAGGGAGCAAATTAGTGCCTGCCAGGGCTTGGCAGGAAGTGCACAGACTAATCAGAGGCACAGGGAAATGTTGGGGTATTTATTTCGTTTTTTATTGTGGTGAAATACACACAGCATAGTACGTACCATCTTCACTATTTTAGGTGCCATTTTTATGGCACTGAGTACCTGCACATCAGTACCACCCATCACCAGAACTTTCCATCTCCCCAACTGAAATGGTTCCTGTAGCTGCTAACTTCCCATGATCTCTGCCCGAGCCCTGGTAACTACCATTGTTTTGTATTTCTATGAATTTGACTACTGGATGTGTCCCATATACACGGAGGTCACAGTGGACCCTTGAGTACCAGCCTGACATGTGAACAACTTGGGTCAGGGCTGGAATTTTAAGTTCAACTTATGGACCAAAGTCTTGAGCTATGACCCAAATGCTGGCCACTTGTGCAGTTGTAAACAGACTCTCAGTGCGAGCAAAGCAGACACAGCCTGTGCAGTGTCCGTCTGAGCCCAGATGTGCATATGGTTATGGCCGTGATTTCGGTAGGTGCTTTATGTGATTGCTACGGTGACAGCTGTCAAAATGCCCCTTGAAAAGCTAGAAAGGAAGCTAAAGAAAGAAGGAGAAAAGCGAAGAAGGAACCAATATATATAATAACTGAGATAATTGTACTACTAATTTCTATTAGTTCATTGAAAGGAACAGTTAGTGTTTAGATTGTTTGATCAATCTTACGTGGCTGTCTCTGGTAATCTGAGCCACCACTCTGAAGGTAACAATATGCAATATAATAACCATTGTTAATTTCCTATCCCCTTGTTTTGAAATTCTGTATCATTTTTATTTTTTCTTATTGTTTTTAGAATAAAAAGATTGCAAAGAATAAATAAAAGGCAAGTAAATTTCAAGAAAAAAAAGAAAGCAACCACAATAGAAAAGAGCAGTGTTACAGAAAAGACAAAAACAGACAACCTTAGACCAGTTTGGGTTGTTTTGGTTTGTTGGTTTGTTTGTTTGTCTTTTTTGAGACAGGGTCTCACTCTGCAGTTCAGGCTGGCCTCGGACTCACTGTAATCCTCCTGCCTCAGCCTCCTGAATGCCGGGATTACAGGCATGCGCCACAACACCCAGCTTTAGATCACATTTTAGTTCTGAAAGGATTGAGACCTAGTGAACCAGAAGCAGGTCCTAGTGGGCTACAGACTCTCCAAGGAGAGAAAGGGCGCCAGAGAGCCAGATTCCTGATGCTGTGCTGGTGTTGCAGAGTCCAAAGGAGCCAAGACACCAATAGGGAAAAAGGAGGATTTATTTCCAGGATTTTAGCAGCACTGACCCAGCTGAACTTGCATCCAAAGTGCTGGGCACTGGAACAGAGGGAAGGTTCTGGTTTTATGCATTTGGCTGAGGGGGTTGGTCTTTAGAAACTGGAGCGGGGCAAGGGAGGGCACGGAAGCAAGACAAAGCAACTCATAACTCAGCCTTGAAAGAAGACAGAGCCTCACGGATCCTGCAAGAACAAGATGGCATAGCTCTGTTTACAGAACACGGTCACCAATCTTACCTGCCCAGAACAAGAGAAGACAGCTGAAGGGGTGGGGGGGTGTGGAGAGGAATTGATCTTTAAGTCCCGATTCACTGGAAGGGGTCTCTCCTTCTACACAATAACCGCTTCCACCCCATTCTCCCTTCCTCAAGCCAGAGCTGTCAACTCAAATGGTGAGTACAGTATGGAATTCTTGGTTCCAGTAAGCTAGGCACATTTTATAACTTTTTGGTGAATACACTAGGAAAAGTATTGGTGTTTCCAGTCAATTACCCACACTAAACAATCCTTTTTTATTATGAAAATGTTAGTTAAGGGGTGCTTTGAGAGGTTCAGAATGCATTATGGGGATTCCCCTTATTTTGTATGGGAAAAATAGTCTTGACTTACAACCAACTTGAGTTACAACCAGCCCTCATTAAGGGATGGAGTTCATAAGCCCAGGGTCCACTGTAGAATCATCCAGCATTTGTGTCTGTGACTAACTTTCTTCACTTAGCACATGTCTTGTTCATCCACGTTGTAGCAAGTGTTAGGATTTCCCTTCTTTTCAAGGCTGAATAATGTTCCACAGCACATAACTCCTTCATGCTGTTTATCCTCCCACTCACTGAAGAACACTGGGTAATTGCCGCCTTTGGGCTACTGTGAGTAATGGGCTACAAACAGGGATGCATAAACATCTGTTCAAATCTTTGCTTTCACTTTGCTAATCGGAACCAGTACAGCTGGATCACATGATAATTTTATATTTCATCTTTTGAGAAATTGCCAAACCGTGTTCCACAGCAGCTGTGCCCTTCTGCATTCTCGTCATCGATCCACAAGTGCTCTGGTACAGAGAGCCCTTCCCAGGCCCCTCACAGCCCAGGAAGTGTGTATTTATCATCTCTTGAAAAGTTACTGGAATTCTAGTGAGTTAATTCCAATCTACCACTTCCAGTGCAACCCACACTGAGAATAAAGACACTAAGGCATGTTTGTAGTTATGGGGAGCCAAGGGGTCCTAAGTCCAGCCATGATGATGGCCATCCAGAACAAAGACCTCGACCCAAGGCCAAACCCAGGTTTTATTCATTCATGAAGGGAGTGGCTTGAGGGTGAGTGACTGTGAGAACCATGGGAAGTAGGTGAGCGCCATGAGCTGGGCTAGGTAAGAGGTCTGAAATCATCTCTGCAAAAGCAGAAAGAAGGATATGCAGAAAGAGTAATCTGCAAACCCAATTGAGATAGTATCTAATGTTTGGAGGTTCGTATTTCAGCTCTGATGTGTAATGTTTGAAGCCCCAGAAAGTCATAGCCTCTATCCCAAGGCTCAATCCCAGCCGACAACGTGGAGCACAGGCTCACACATCTCGCCTCATCCCAGCTCACTCGTGGGAACAACAGCGGTCTGGGGAAACACGCCTGCCATCTCCAAAGATCACCATCCCAGCACCTCGGCTACACCGATATGCATTGCTTGAAGCCAACTAAAGGGGTAAGGAAGGGTCCTAGCCAGCTCTGCATATATCAACACATGGAAATAGGGTCAGGCTCAGCCAACATGGAAGCAAATGCTTCTGTTTCAAGGAGAGTCGCCCAGGTGTCCTCCACCTTCCAGCTTCTCTACATCTTTGCCAACACTTGTGTGTGCGCAGATTTTTAGGACAGCTGTCCTAAAGTCTATGAAGTGCTACCTCTTGGTGGTTTTGATTTGCATTTTCCTGATCAGTTTTGTTGAGCTCTTTTCCTGTGATTATTGGACATTTGTACATCTTCTTTGGAGAAATAGCCATTCAAGTCCTTTGCCCACGTTTTAATTGGGTTATTTCTGTTGTTGCTGACTTGTAGGAGTTCTTTATATATTTTGGATATAAATCCCTCATCAGATATGTAATTGCAAATATTTTACCCCACTCTTCAGTCTGCCTTTTTTCTCAACTGATAGCATCCCCCAGTACATAAAAGTCTGTAATTTTGGTAAAGTCCAATTTATTTATGTTTTTCTTTCAAGGCCCATGCTTTTTGGGTTGTCTAAGAAATCAATGCTAAATCTAATGTCATGAAGCCTGTTGTAGTTACTTTTCTCTCATCACTGAGACAAAATACCCAATGCCCAAAGGAGGAAAGGTTGATTTAGCTCAGTTTTTAGAGGTTTCAGTCAGTGATCGGCTGGCTCCGAGGCAGGGTGGTGAGGCCGGGTGGTGAGGAAGGTTGGCGTCGCAAAGGAGAAACAGTTCATGGAGGGCAGAAGTTATCAAAGCAACAAGGAACAGCCACAGCTTTTTCTGTCAATTACATTTCATCCAGGCTACTTAGAGAGGACAGCACTCACATCCTTACTGTTAGCACCACTGATCCCAGCACTGCACCAGGAATCAATCCCAGCATCACACACTCTAGATCCAGCCACCTCTGAGAAAGCCCCACTTATGAGCACATGAGGCTGGGGGTACATCTAGACACAAGCCACAACAAAGCCTTTCTCCAGTGTCTATCTGCGAGCTTTATAGTTTTAAGTCTTTTTTTGTTCTTGTTGTGTTAATGTTGTTGTTTTTATTATTATTGTTGCTGTGGTTTGGATAGGTCTCACTTTGTAGTTCAAGCTGGCCTTGAATTTACTATATAGCCCAGGCTGTCCAACATCTTGCCACAATCCTCCTGCTTCAGCCTCCTGAGTGTCAGGATTACAGGCATGCCCACCACACTTGGTTGAGTAGTGTTAACACCTTAAGGAAAATTTTGACAATGAAAGAATTCTATATCTTATGATAATATTTACATGATTGTATGTACTGTCCCAAATTCATAGGGTGGCACACTTGAAATGAATTATAAATTATACCTCAATAAATTGTAAATTATACCTCAATAAATTGACTTAAACCTTTAAAAAGATACCTTCAAGTATGTGCTAGAGAAAACCACCAGTGGTCACAGGCCAAAACACAGCAAAACCTCCTCTTGTGCTGGGCATGGTATAATTCCAGATATTTAGGAGGCTGAAGCAGGAAGGATCATGAGTTCAATGCCAGACTGGTCAACTTAGCAAGACCCTGTTTCAAAAGAAGACTAGAAAGGGCTGGGAATGTCGGTCAGTGGTACAGCATTTGCCTAGCATCCCTGAGACCCTGGGTTCATGCCCAGCTTCTTCTCCCTAGCCAGAGGATTGAAAAAGAGTGGCCTGAAGCACAGAGAGCCAAGCCCTGAGCCACACCCTGTTAGCCCTCTGTGGAACTGACATCACTTGTAAGATCATCCTCCCTCGGCTTTTGTTTTGTTTGTTCGTTTGTTTGTTTGTTTGTTTTGGCGGTACTGGGGATCGAACTCAGGACCCTGCGCTTGCTAGGCAGGTGCTTACTCCACTGAGCTATACCCCCAGCCCGTCCCTTGGCTTTTGGATATTGTGTTTTCTGACTTTCTTTTCTATTTTTTTGTATCATTTTATTAGGAATAATTCCAAATGAGTATGAGGAAAAATTGTTGAGTTTCATAAGTTTTCCAAAAACTCTTAATGAAAATATGTTCATCAATAAACAATAAAGCCACTGGGCATGGTGGCACACACCTGTAATCCTAGCACTCAGGAGGCTAAGGCAGGAGGATCACTGTGAGAGCAAGACCAGCCTGAGTTACATAGTAAGTTCAAGGCTGGCCTGTATTACAGAGTGAGAACCTGTCTCAAAAGATAAAAATAAATAAGTAAATAAACAATAAAATTTCAGCAGAACCATTATATCCCAGGCAAAGAATTGGGCTGATACCAAAACCAACACACAACATAAAGAAAGAACCACACAAAGAAGACAATCTGTTGAGGATTAAAAGTCACCTTGAATAGCCAGGTTTGGTGGTGCATGCCTATAATCCCAGTACTCAGGAGGCTGAGTCAGGAGGATCATTGGGAGTTCGAGACCACCCTGGGCTACAAAGTGAGCTCAAGGAGAGCGTGAACTGCATAGCAAGACCCTTTCTCAAAAAGAGAAAGAAGAAAGAAAAGAAAAGAGAAAAGAAAAGAAAGAAAAGAAAAGGAAAGGAAAAGAAAAGAAAGAAAAGAAAAGAAAAGAAAAGAAAAGAAAAGAAAAAAGAAAAGAAAGAAACCACCTCGATATGAACTCTTTGGGACCAGTACAGAGTGAACTGTCAAATCCAAAGGTTTGACCGATAGAAGCTCGGAGTTGATAATGGAGGAAGAAATGAGTTCCTCAGTGCACAAGAGCTGAGTGGTGTTTTGGAGCGTTTCCCTAGCTGGTACAAGCAGTATTAGAAAATCTTTTTGGCAAAGGAGAGTAATAAAAACAAATGAAATGGTACATTTTTAAATCACCAGCCTGTCCCAGGAATGACAAAGGAATCAGTAAAATAGCATGGAGATAACTTTAAAACATCATTTGTTGTGGGCTCAAAACCCATTCAAAATGATTTAAAGGTCACAAAATAGCTACATCCAGCATTTAGGCTTAAAAGAAGTAAAAATAAAAGAGGGAGTACTTTTCTCCCCAAATAAAATTTCTTTAAAAATAAACATATTGAGACCAGGCATGGTGGTGTACGCCCGTAATCCCAGCACTCGGGAGGCTGAGGCAGGTGGGTCGTTGCAAGCTCGAGACCAGCCTGGGCTACAAAGTGAGCTCAAAGCCAGTCTGCACTGCATAGCAAGACCCTGTCTCAAAAACGCAAAAAATAAAAAACATTTTTTAAAAAATTTTTTAAATAATTGGCAACAAAATACATTCAAACACTGTAATATTCTGCCCAAACCAGTCCCAGTTGTTTAATAGCCAAAATGCAAACTAATTACATTGCAACAAGCCTAGACCAAGATCAAATGTGTCTGTGATTAGATATCCAGTTTCATTTAATGTTTCAAAAGTTCCCGTGACAGTCAAGCCAGGGTTTCTGTGTAGACAGCTGTCCTTCCGCCGCACAAGGGGCTTGTGCACAGCCGCATCCTGTCACCAATGGCCACAGCGTTTGGCAGATCCTGTCTGTCCTGCAAAACGGCAGCATGGTACCTTGAAGCTCACCTCCCTGGAGCATATTCTCTAAATCCTTTCCTGGTTGTTGCTATCTACCACAGAAATATAACCCTGGGTATCCTAGAAGTGATGGTGAAAGGGAATTGAAAATTTTATATAACAGCATGCCAGGATACCCCTCAAGACCAAGTAGATGTTCGCAGACAAACCTGATAACAGAACATGCATTTCTTTGTGTAATCTTGTCTAACAGGTGGCCTTAAAATGTAACTTCAAATGTTCCTTTGTATAGCTGGTGCTAATGGCACTGCAGGCAGGGAGGAGACGGGAGGAAAGACATGCTCGGCCCTCTGACTAGGTAGTGGGTTTCAACCCCACCCAAACTCATACATGTCTTAGCTGTTTTTAGTTCATGAATGTTTCACTCATTTTCATGTTTTATAATTAAAATTTACATTCAACATGTGCTGGGATTTTTCCTTTTTTCTTTTTTCTTTGGCTCAGTGTAAGGTGAATATTTCTGTCATTTCACATGGCTTCTCACTGATACTATAGGTACATTATAAAATATTCCACCCCCAAAAGATAAAATACAGGGGGAGAGTACTTGTGCTTGCATGGAGCGAGCCTCAAAGTGGTGCGTTATCACAGGGAGCATGTGTCAATGGCCAGAACTCAGCCAGAAGCTTTTCCTGACTTCAGCAAAGGGACCTCAAGGAAGATGCAGTCACAATCACCAACCAGGAGGAGCAGCCTATGCAGAAATGCCCCAAACTCGGGGACAAGCGTTCAAACCCAACCAAAGGACACTAACTCTGCTATGAAATCTAGAATACGACACAGCTGTAAAAAGCAGACATCAAGCTGGATGTTACAGGGCACACCTGTAATCCCAGCAATCGGGAGGCTGAGGCAGAAGGATCCCTGAGAGTTCCAGGCCAGCCTGGGTTACATAGTGAACTCAAGGTCAGCCTGGACTACATAGGAAGACACTGTCAAAAAAAATAAATAAATACATAAATGAAAAGAGACTGCAAAACTACTGATAGAATGAGCATACAAATACAATGAAATTATAAAGAAGAACCAGAACTAGGTAAAAAAGTATGTGTGTACATGAGAGTGTGCATGTGTCTGTAATGAAAAGGATCAAAATTCTTTTTTTTTGGTACTGGGAATTAAACTCAGGACCTTGTGCTTGCCAGGCAGGTGCTTGTGCTGCTGAGCTATATCCCTGGCCTTAGAATTTGTTCTTCTGTGTAAACTCCAATGCAAAGCATATAGGAAGGTAAACTAATCCCCAAATTATGCTCAGTGTCCCCCAGAGTTGAGCTGGATGGTGACGTCGGGGTTCCTGACCTGATTCCCAATTGCTATGTACATCACCCCCATGCCGCGGGTCAGGAGCTGAGGCAGGACTCAGCTGGGGGACCCATCCATCCACAAGGCACTGGGGAAGGCACAGGCCTTCACCTGGTGGTGGAGGTGGCAGGGTCTGGAGGGTCCAAGATGCTTCTCTCGGGTTTCCACATCGAGGCTGCAACCCTGGGCTAAGAGGGTGGGGTGGGATTGTCCTCGCAAGGCAGTGGGACGCCCCAAGCAGAGGTCCCAGGGAACAGGGCAGAGGCTGCAGAGTCTTCCCAGACTCCACCTTGAAATCCATGCAGCAGCACTTCCGCCCTGCATTGCTGGTCAAAGTATGGAGCCACCCCAGACGCCATGGGTGGGCATAGAGACCCTGTGGTCCTGAACCAGACGTCAAACATGTGATTACCTTTAAAAACCACTACTGCTGGGAAACCCTTCAGTAAACACCATCCAGGCCATGTGCTAGTAGGAGCCAAACAGAAAAGGAAAAAAGGGTACAGATGACCCGATCTTGCTACGGATGAATCTGGGCAGGAGTCAGAAAAAGGATCTCCTTCCCTCAAGTTCCTGCACTTGCCCGTGGATCCAGCACGACACTGGAAAACACTAGATAATCCAAGGGGTGCTGCCAGGAAAATCTTTTTCAAGGAGAAAGAGGGTACAGTTTGCGAGGGAGAGAAAGGGGAAGTTAGGCAGAGATGCTGTTTCTAAGCCTGTGGTCAGCGGGCAGCAAGCATCTTGTTCCCAGGAAAATAGAACAACAATCCTTTATATTCTTTCATACAGGGCTTGTAGTTTTCAAAAGCTTTTGCACTGGTTATCTCATTTGGCTTTGATAATAACCCTGCAGGATAATTATAGGCCAAAGATACTGGGCTTCAGAGTCTGTAACAAGGATTCTAACAAGGGTCAGGCTTGCTTAAGACCTGAGCCCGGAACTGCAAAGTCACCATCAGAAAAGGATCTGGGCATTTAAACCCCACACACCCTTGGCTGTGGAGAAAGACGTTTTATCGTTGACCTTTCGATGTATTACCTATGTGGGACTTTCAGCCTGACCATGCCATAAGATTGTTTGATTCTGGAGGAAGTCTAGCAAAAGCGTTAGTGTAAAAGGAAAGGAAAGCAGGACCTGAGTCCCTGTGGAAAGCCCCTATGGCTGGATAAGCCAAAGTCCACTTCCGGGGATAATTACGCTGCGTTGTCCCCGCTAATCCTGTTAGTGATTCCTCCCCTTTCCCCTGTCCCTGCTTTTTGTGCGAAGCCCAATAAAAGGCTAAAGAAGATTGTAACTGAGACTTCAGTCCTGGAGGCTGCAACCCCCTGACCCCATAACTTTCTCTTGTTTATCTTTCCATGCAGCACCCCATTCTTGGGACCCGTCACCCCTCACATAAACCAAAATACAACCAACACTTGGCGACATACGCTCAAAGCCAAGCTGGAAAAGGAAATCGACAGTGCACAAAGGAACGTGAGTCAGGCTTTCTGTCACTGCGCGGTGGCGTAGGGCACGGGGCGAATGACTAAGCTCGCCCATTTCCCTTTCCCAACAATAGCAAGCAGTAGAGAATAAGCCAACATCCTTCCCACAGCAGCCTGGGCGCCTGCCTCTCCCACGAGGTGATGCAATCCCACGTGGGCTCTTTCATAGTAAAAACAAACAAGCACAGAGGAAGTGATACAGGAAAATAAATCTCCCAACCTGAATGTTATCAGACAAGTTCGTGTTCTCTAAAATCGAAGAATGAATTTTAGAAACAACAGAGGTTAAAAGCAGAATATATTTATTGAGAGAAAGAAAGCTTCTGTCCAAGAGAGGGACAGAAGGGGGGCCCGAGTGGGTTAACCTCCGACTGTCTTTTCTAGGGACTTTATAGAGAAAAACCATGAGGTGAGGCGGGTCCAAGGTAGGGGAAATGGACAAAACCATGGTCAGCCAGTAAGATTACAGGTATAATTGTCCAGGTAAGACTGAGTAAACTGGGATCCAACGGGGAAGGGAGTCACGTAGCAAGCGGGTGTCAATGCAAATCAGAGGCCCTTCCTGTGGGGGTCGGGCTAGTGACTCTTCCTGGTTTTTTAGAAGGTGGTTGTTACTTATTTAGAGTATCAATCCCTGACATTTACACCTAGGGAGGTAAATGTGTGCATTTGTTTAGCCCCTTTTGTCTTAAGGTCTGGCCCACAGGTATCTTTTATGTTGGCTCCTTTGAGGGCCTGGCCCTGTCTGACTGCCTATAATATTTCTATCTAACTCAGCTGCCTATAACAGAAACATGCAGATTGGCTTGTGCAGGGTGTTTAGCAGGACTTTGCGGGACGGTCCATGCACATTTGTATTCAGTGCATGCCCACTTAGAAAGTAATACGTGGAGAGTGAATAAAGTCCTGCTGTCCTCTCCACCTCTCACCCCTGTACCGGTGGGAGTGTCCTTCCAGTCTAGTCTGCGACCACACACGCACGGACACACACACGCACGCACACACACACACACACCCCTTTTTTGTTGTCTTATATTGTTTTGTTCTGTTCTGTTCTGTTCTGTTTTGAGACAGGCTCTTGCTATGTCATCCAGGCTGGCCGTGATCCCTCGGTGATCCTCCTGCCTCAGTCTCCTGAATGCTGGGATTACAGTCATGGGCCACTGCATCTGCTGCCAACCATGTAACTCTGCAACTTGCTTTTTTAAAAATTTGTATAAATGTACCTCTTTTTTTTCTATTGACTGCATATTGTTACAAAAGACTGAGCAATATTCATTAGTAGACATTTTTTAACTTCATGTCAGTTTTTTTGTTTTGTTTTGTTTTATTTTGAGTCAGGGACTCACCATGGAGTCCAATCTAGCTGTGAACTCACTTTGTAGCCCAGGCTGGCCTCGAACTCATGGCAATCCTCCTGCCTCAGCCTCCCAAGTGCTGGGATTACAGGTGCATGCACCAGGCTCTATGTTTATTTTTTTTAACTTATAGAAGTGATGCTTACACATATTTAGGAGTCCAGACTGTACAGAGGAGTCCAGAAGGAGAAACACAAATGTCCACCACCCATCTGACCCGCCCACCACCACCATAGCACTTCTACACTCATCACCCTGGGGCTTTACGACATTTCTGTTATAACTTCGATTGTTGCTTACCACTGAATAAATATAAAACACATTTACAAATCTTTCTCGTATTTTAAATTTTTTAAATTTTTGAGACAGGGTCTCTCTGTGTAATCAGGCTGGCCTTAAGCTCACTATTTAACCCAGGCTGCACTGAAACTCACGGTAATCCTCCCACCTCAGCCTCTTAAGTGCTAGGATTACAGGCGTGTGCCCCAGGCCTGGTTTACAAATCTCTTCTCTTGCCAACTGTAGATATCGTCTGTTGACTCATTACAGTGAAAAATGAGGAACATCTGAAGCTGGTAAGTTCTACACGGACCATTATATGGCATGTGGTTAGGAACGGTCTCCATGTACTGTTAATAATGAGTCATCCATTGTGGTGACATAAAGTGCCTGCTAAACATACTTTAATTACACAAATAGGTCATTTTAATAATAACTTGGGTTTACATCCAGAAGGGCTCCCCCAGCAGGTGGAATACCTCAGTTCACACCATCATGGCCCTTCTTTTGTTTGGAGACAAGATCTCACTTTGTAGCCCAGGGTGGACTTGAACCTACGGTAATCCCCTGTCTCAGCCTCTTGAGTGCTGGCATCACAGGTGCATGCTGTCACTTCCAGCTCCACGGCCCTTTTTTTTTTTTTTTTTTTGGTATCAGGAATTGAACTCAGTACCCTGCACTTGCCAGGCAGGCACTTATGCCACTGAACTATATCCCTGGCCCTCCATGCCCCTTCTACCTATAGCCCAGCAACTGCGAAATCATTGCTGAACCTCTCTGTGCCCGGGTTTACCATCTCTTCTGGTAGAAATAACTATCTCAGAGATCTGAAAATGCATCACATGAAACTGCGCCTTTGAAACCATTTGCAAACCATGGAGGCGCTTTTGCTAATTTCGCCACTGCCCTCCCAGGCCGAGCCGTTGCTCACACTCCAGCCCCTAAGCCGCCTACTGGGTCCGAGGCCAGAATGGAGGCCAAATCGGCAGACAGGTCACTGACTGCTTCGCATATGCCAAGAACGAGCATTCCTAGAGGCGTGTGGTGGCACACACCTGTGATCCCAGGAGGCTGGGATCAGGAGGCTGTGAACTCAGGAGGCTGACGCAGGAGGATCACCCAGAGTTTCAAGCCAGCCTGGGCTCCACAGTGAGACCCTGTCTCAAAAAATAACAATAAAAATGAAGCAACAGTAGCAGCTGGAAGCCAGGGAAAGGCATGGGGACAGCACTGCCTGGAGCAGGACTGTGGTGCCCGGCCCGGGCCAGAGTGCGATGGTGCCAGCACCAGACGGCTAAGGTGAGGTGGTCCCTGGACCAGAACCTGGGAGGAGGGTTGGGGAGACCTCCTGCTGCCACCGGACTCACACCCTGGGCGACCGCACAGGCCGTCTGCAGGGTCAGGAGGAGCTCACAGCCTCCAAGGCAGTGAGAGGGCCATGGACAATTCCAGGTGCATTTTGAAAGAGCCTGGGTTTCTCTGGGGGACGGGGGTGCAGTGCTGTCTCGGGAAGCTCTGGCGTCCTCCTCACCGGGGCCTGTCAGTCAAGCTGTCAGGCTCCAGGACACCCTAGGTTACCAGCTATGCACTGTGCTGTGTGCCGGACAGTGAGGGCTGGTGAGACCTGGTGGGGATGTGAGCTACTCTCAAGACTGGAAGATGAGCCAGGTGTGGTGGTGCATACCCACAATCTTAGCACTCAGAAGGCTGCAACAGGAAGATCGCCATGAGTTGGAGACCTTGTCTCAAAAAATTTAAAAATCACAATAAAATTTTAAAAAGAAACTCAGACTAGGTTCAATTAGCCAGTCCTTCTGCCATGAGAGGACACAGCACTGCCCACCTCACACACAGACACTGCTCTCTGCAACAGCCAAGCCTGCTGGAACCCTGTCCTCAGCTAGAGCCTCTTGGACTGTGAGAAAGAAATCTGTTCTTTGTAAATCACCCAGTTGGGGGCCGAGTGTGGTGATGCACACTTGGAATTCCAGCACCCTGGAGGCTGAGGCAGGAGTATTGCAGCGTGTTTGAGCCCAGCCTAGAGCACATATCGAGACCCTGTCTCCGAAACAAAACAAAACCCAAAGCACCACCTTGTGAGGGCTCTTCTGGTCCCCAGGGTTCCTGTGCCTGAACATGTGTGACTGCACAAGAACAATACAGGTTCCCTTCCTCCTCACATGTGCAAGTCTGCCACACACTGTGCACACACAAAGAAGGATACGCTGGGTGCAGTGCCGCCATGCCACTACTAGGGAGGCTGAGGCAGGAGGGTGGCCATGAGTTCGAGGCCAGCCTGAGCTACATACTGAGCTGAAGACCAGGCTGAACTACATAATGAGATCCTATCTTGCCAAAAACAAAACAACAACCACCACAACCACCTTCGGGGAGAAACCCAAGTAAAATCCTTCCATACAATAAAACAGGGTTTTTAATTGTGATTTAGGGTTTGGTTTTGTTTTTTTGAGACAGGACCTCACGATGTAGCCCAGGCTGGCCTCAAACTCAAGGCAATCATCCTGCCTCAGCCTCCTGAGTGCTAGGATGACAGATGTGCGTCACCACACCCAGCCCAATTCTGGTGGGCTGTTAAGAAGAATGTTTGCTACCTATACAAAGAACACAAAATTCAAGCAGACAACTATGCCTGAAATTTTCTGAAATTGACTTTGATGCGTAAATGAGAACTCAGACAAGTGGGCAAACAGCAGCTTACTGGGAAGGGAACTGAAAATCCCAGTGGACCACAAGGAGAAGCCATGTTTCACGCCAGGGCAACGGCCCCTGGCTGCCCTTAACCCTCACTTCAGCACACTCCTGCCATGGCCTGGCCCAGGGCTCCGTCTCCACAGCAAGTCCTTCCCCTTGTCCCCCAGTCACCCCCACCTTCCCAACCCTACCCCAACCCCGCGCCTGCAAGATGCCACTCCACCAGCTCCCCAACGTCTTATTTTCACACACTAAAGGCAGGAGCAGGGGCGGTGGTGCACGCCAGTAACCTCAGCAATCAGGATGCTGAGGCAGGAGGATCACCAAGAATTTGACACCAGCCTGGGCTATGTAGCAAGGCCCTGTCTCAAAATAAAAAACAAAAAAGAAAAACAAACTAACAAATGAAGATAATATTACAAAATGAGACAAAAACATAGAGAACCAGTTGTGTCGCCTAGACTTCAGGCATGTCAGAGGCTGTGGGGCACAGCAGCTTTGGAGTTGGCCCAGAATTCAGCAGGTAGAGGTGACCCGAGGGGGAGGGAAGCTGTGCGGCCAGAGGCCCACGACAGAGCCCCAAGCAACGCCGTGAAGCCTGCACGGAGGCCAGCGGAGCAGGAAGGGTAGAGGCGCATCTCCACTCTGAAAGGCCCAGGCACGTCATTCATTTATTTGTATTTTGATTTTTGAGACAGGATCTCCTATGTGGTTTAGGCCGCCCTCGAATTCACTATGCATGTAGTGGAGGGTGCCTCCAACTCATGGTGATCCTCCTGCCTCAGCCTCCCGAGTACTGGGATTACTGGCATACACCATCACACTCAGCTTGCTCAAGGTACTTTAACGGGGGTCACCAGGAGATTTGGGCAAACAGCAGCAGAGCAGTATTGAGCTAGGAGATTAGGGCACAGCAGAGCTGGCTGGCGTAGTAGGTGTGACCTGTTTGTTGCACGATCCTGGACACATGCACAGAACAGTTCCCAAAGCCCTGAACTTCTCAGGAAAACTTTCTTTGTTTAATTTCTTGGGGGTTTTCTGAGGCAGAGTTTCACTATGTAGTTCAGGCGGATCTTGAGCTCACTATGTAGCACAGCCTGGCCTCAAACCTATGGTGATCCTCCTGCCTCAGCCTCCTGAGAGCTTCAGATTTCAGTCTTGTGCCACCACGCCTGACTACTCTGGAAAACTTCTAACAGATTTTCAGTAGGGTACCCAGACCTGCTGTCAGCCTGAGGCATGGGATCTCAGCACCGACCTCTCAGGACCCGGAAGTAGAAGTTCTAGCAGATTTCCCTGAGATCTGGACAGCAAAAGGGAGCTTCGAGCCGCGAAGAGCTTACGCTCTGGCGTCTTTCACAGCAGCCCGCCCTCTTTCTCCAAGGCGCACTTTTATTGCTTGTCCACCTTTCGCTCAGTCCAAGCTCGCCCCGCAGAGCCAGTTTCTCCTCCACTCTTCAGTGTTACTTCCTCAAATCAACTTGGCCACTGCTTTTGACTCGTTTTGTTCAATTCTTTGAGACGAGAAGGACCTGGAAGGGCTGGGGATATAGCTCAGTGGAATAAGCGCCTGCCTAGCAAGCGCAGGGTCCTGAGTTCGATCCCCAGTACCGCAAAAAAAAAAAAAAAAAAAGAGAAGGACCTGGAATCCAACTCCAGCAGGATCAGCGAGCACCCGGAACCCAGTCACGTTTGGCGGGCGAGCCCCTTCAGAGGGAGGCTGCCCGCACCAACACGTGGGCTCTGGGGCCCGGCTGCACCCACCTGCGCGAAGCCAGTCTCCAAGAGGGCACTGGGCAGAGCCAAGTCTTCAGATGCTGGTGCTGAGAGGGCGCTCACGGCTCTAGCTGGTGATGATCTGGACAGATCAGCGCCCACAGCCCTGAAGCCAAACCAGCCTCTCCTTGTGCGTGTCCATCCTGCAAACCAAGTATGATCTCTCTTTTTAAAGTTTGGATAAAACTGGAAAGGAAACACTGGGCGTGGTGGCGCACGCCTGTAATGCCAGCACTCGAGGGGCTGAGGCAGGAGGATCACTGCGAGTTTGAGGCCAGCCTGGGCTACATAGTGACCTCAAGGCCAGGCTGAACTGCATCGGGAGACCCTGTCTCAAAGGACAGAAAAAAGAAAAGTAAACAAAAACTAGAAAGGAAACTAACACTTTCTGACAAGGGAGACTTATCCAGAATTCGCCTCCCATTTGCTATGATTAAGGCTTCTCCGGCCCCCATCCACCTCCTCGGGTCACTATCTCCTACAGCTGCCTTCACACCGCACTGATGGTCGCCACCCCACACACCTGGGCAGTGAGACCAAGCTGATGTTGTCCATTATCCGGGCTTTTCCTCCGCCACAGGACCCATCAGAAGAGCCTGGGAATCTAACCGTGCTCTCAGATGTGAGCTTGCACAGGAGCAAGTGCAAATTAATGCACTTTGGGGTAGAAACATCCACACGGCTTTGAGGTTGGAACTAAACACAACTGGAGGGTCGAGGAGCCCTGGAGGTAGGAACTTTAATGATCAGCACACAATGGAGGGGGTTGTTTATCTGCAGACTTCATCTGATGGGGGGCGTGGTGTGAATTTCCATTAAGACCAGACTCCAAGCAACAGAAAACAAAAGATATTATTTCGTTCATATGCAGAAAGCCAAGGACTGGCAAATAAAGTTTCCCAGAGATAAGATCTAGCTGGAAAATGACCGGCCTTGAACACTAAAGATCAAAATCCCCAGCCTCGCTCAGCCTGTCCTCGCCTTAGCTATTCGCAGGGTAGCCACTGAGCAAGTCAACAGTGGCGGCAGGTAACTAGGCTGGGCTGCCCGGGCTGGCACGTTTGATCTCTAGTGTTCAAGCTCACCATTTTCCTGCTAGGTCTTATTTGGGTAGGGGGAGGATCAGAGTAACCTCAGCACTTAGAAGGCTGAGGCAGGAGGATCACTTTGAGGCAGGAGATTAGAGTGGCAAACTGGTTGGGCAGATGAGGGTAACCTGTCGACTATAGAGGTTTAGGACACACACTCAGGAAAAGTGTTCCAAGCCCTGCACCAACTCTGTTCAGTTTGGTGGTGTGAGACCAAGCAGGTGTTTGACAGGATGACTGAGACCTGGCGTCAGACTGAAGAGTAGGGTCGAAGGAGGGGAGCCACTGGGCTGTCTCCCTGGGGCGCTCTGCACCCTACACAGCTGGCCTACATTCCCCTGTGGGGCATGGCGCTTTCCCTTCTTTAATGCCTTATTAAATGTAAAACTGCACAAAGCCTTTTATGCTTGTCTTGTTCAACTCTTTGCTCAGGACAAGAAGAACCTGGAAAAACTCTCCAGAAGGGACCCACAGCCAGGCATGGTGGCACACTCCTGTAATCCCAGCACTCGGGAGGCTGAGGCAGGAGGATCATTGCGAGTTCCAGGCCAGCCTGGGCTACAAAGTGAGCTCAAAACCAGCCTGAACTGCATAGCAACACCGTGTCTTGAAAAGACAAAAAAACACAAGATGTTGTGTTTTTTTGAGACAGGGTCTCACTATGCAGCCCAGGCTGGCCTCTTGAGCTCATACCACACTCCTCTTGCCTCAGCCTCCTGAGTGCTGGGATCACAGGCGCGCACCACCCCACCTGGCCAGAAACCAGATTTTACAGCAAAGGAACAGAATGTTCTTAAGCAAAACATCTTAGCCCATTCATTAAAAAAGAAACATCAGCTGGGGGTACAGCTCATCTGGGCAGGGCCTGCCTGGCAAGCCCAAGGTTGTGAGTTTGATTCCCAGTACCAAAAAACAAAATGAAACATAAACCCAGGCCCTCCCTTCCATCTGTAAAATGGGCCCTTATCTTACCCACCCCCAAACCAAGATGGAACTCTTAGTCACAAATACCAGATTTCTACTACCAAAAAAGATATAAATATTCCTAGCAAAAAACTGTAACCTTCCAGGAGTGGTGGTGCACGCCTGCAATCCCAGCACTCAGGAGGCTGAGGCAGAAGGATCACCAAGAGTGAGGCCAGTCTGGGCTACACAGTGAGTTCAAGACCAGCCTGAAGTACATAGGAGACCCTGTCTCAAAAAAACAAGAAAATTAAGCAAAACTGTTCCCTGCCTCTTACTTGAGTGCCTGCACTATTTCTTTGACTGTGTCCTTTTCTTTGTGTCTCATCCTGAAGGGATTTTTTGTGATGGAAATCAGTGAACCTGCAACCTGTCCCAAGCATGAGGTGAGTCAAGGTTGCTCATCTCCACTTTGGGGGACCTCCTTGGGTTCTGTCAGTGACATCTGTTCCCCTGGGATAATTAAGGTATCAACCACAGCAGTGACTGACTCAGTTTCCAGGACTGTCATTTAGCGTGCCTTGGTTTCCTTGCTATGGTTCACACCCATAGTGCCGTGGGTGCCCTGCCTGGTTGTGGCTTCCCTCCCTCCCTTTTTCCCTTCCATCCTTCCTTCCTTCTTTGTGTCCTTCCTTCCTTTCTTTTCTTTGGCTGACCCTGAACTCACTATGGAGCCCAAGCTGTCCTTGAATTAATGGCAATCCTCCTGCCTCAGCCTCCTGAGGGCAGGGATTACAGGCATGCACCATCATACCCAGCCTGAGCTCTTCCACTTCAAGGTAACAAGAGTCCTTGGCAGACTTCCCCAAGTACAGCCAGCCTCACCCTCCACAGGTCCCCAAAGAACAACAGGTGATTTTTTTCTTTCCACCTGGCAAAGGGTCTGCCAATATTAGGGTTCTACAATCTCTGCCCAGGTAAACTCATCCCAGAAACGGGAAACCCTCAAGTCCTGGAAACCCTGTCAGCCACCAGCAGACCAGGCCGGGCACCTGCCAGATGGCTGCATCTTAAGTACAATGGGCCTCTTATCCTCAGCTGCTGTCCAGAACTTATGGAGCTATTCTTTCTGGACGAGGGGTCACTGGGAACAAGGTTAGGATGGGGGAGAGCCGGGGGCAAGGGAATCTTGCCAAGGCAGCTCTGCTGTGGCACCTCACGGTCGGATCTACACCTTCCATCCTGGTGCCTGAGTATTTCTGTGCCTACAACGAGGGTGAACATTCTCAGAAAAACATTTCCTTTAAATTAATTTGCCAGAGGAAAGAATGTAGATTATTAACTGCAAAGAAGGGAGCAAAACTTTGTTGGTCAGTATCAAATAGCTGTAACAATTACAGTAATTCATGTCTAATTACTACCCAGCACCGTGATTGCAAAGCATTATCGTGCAGCGTAAATCACACACCAAGGCCTTTGTGATTAGCGTAGTGAATTCTGCTCTGTTCTGTGTGTCGGGTGCAGCCGGACTAAAACCATTAATGGAAACTTGGGTTTGGTTTTGTCTCAGGTGGTTTGTTGGACTGGTTTTTTGTTTTGATTCATTTTGTTTAGTTCTGTTTAGTTCCGGGGAACGTGGGCAGTGAAACCGCAGGTGAACTCGTTACACTTCATTCTGGGAGGACCAACATAAAGATACTTCTTTGGAAAAAACAAACTTAATGCCATTTTTATTTATAAAGGAATTCTGGGAAAAGCTTGAGGCATTTGCAGATTTTAATCCCACTAATCCTCACAGTAACCCTTGGGGCAAATTGATGCAATTATACAATAGCCTCCATTGTCTAAAGACCCAGCTCTGAGAGTCCCCAAAAGAGTCACTTTGTTTGCAGTTGTTTCTTTGTCTTGGCTTAATTCACAAATGTTATAATGTTCTTTGAAACAGATCTCGGATAATCATAAACTATTAGTAAGTCAATATTGGCCGTTTCACTGTGGAACACGTTAATCTCACCACTGGAAATCTCTTACAAATGACCTTACCCGCCAGCTCTAAAAAGAAAAAGACTTTCTTCTCCTTCATTGTAGCCAGGTATGGTTAGAGAAATCTATAGACATGTGTAATTTATTATTATATTTTTAAGATTAGGAAAATTTATTGGGTAAAATGGGGACTGGAAATAGCTCCTGAGAGACAGGAGGGGTCCCAGATGGGCTGCCCAGCGTGCTTACTTTGGAAAGTAAAGGGAAGCAAAAGCAGAGGCAAGAAAGCGACGCTCACCCTTACAGGTTGGCTCCCCCAACTCAGGACATCCTGTGTCCTCTGTCCTAGAAAGGGGGACAATTCTCATCCATGCGGAACCCTTCCCTTCTGCCCCCGTGAAAGAGGGAGACACTGAGCGCTGGCTGCCCTGTGGAATGGAGCCACCGGAATACAAAAAATCCCTGACATTCACTCTCACCGGGTACCCTTACTGACCCTCCTTCCCCCTGGAGGGGGAAGCACATTCTGGAACGTCCGGAGGGACCCTCCATAGCCACATACTCCCTGGAGGAGAAAAGTGCTCTCTGGTGGGGATTCACAGCACCAGAATCCGTCAACAGAGCAGCAACTTTTCCCTTATTTTCAGGAAAACAAACCAACTTTCCCACTTTCCCCCCATGCATCGCCAGGAGTGATGTTCAGGGTGACAGCAAGGTCACCAGTAGCTGGACCGGGCTCTGCCTGTGTCTTCCAGCCGTCTCTGTGACAGTTCCCCGCAGGCCCAGCACAGGGCACAGAGACGGTGACAAGCTGGAACTCTGGAGCTGCACGATCCCGGCCTGTGGAGACACTTAATCTCTGAGACACCTTGCCCTCATCTACATAAGAAATGATAGCTGAGCCCTGACTCTGTGCTGGGAACTGGGTATGTGGAAGTTTTACATGCTCACGTGTATTATCTTTATTTTTTATTTTATTTATTATTTGGGGTTTTTTAATTTGTTTTGTTTTTTGAGACAAGGTCTCACTTTGTAATTCATGCTGGCCTTGGACTCACTATGTAGCCCAGGCTGGCCTCAAACTCACAGCAATCCTCCTGCCTCAGCCTCCCAAGTGCTGGGATTACAGGTGTGCACCACTACACCCAACTATGTATATCATCTTACTTAGTCTTTAGCACAGCCTCATGAAGCAGGCTCTGTTATCATCCCCATTTGATAGGTAAGAAAGTTGAAGCACAGTTAGGTGTGGTACCTGTCCATAATTCCAGCACTCAGGAGGCTGAGGCAGGAGGATTGACAAGAGTTCAACAACAGACTGGGATACATAGTAAGTTCGAGTCCAGCATGAACTACATAGAAGACCTGGTCTCAAAAACACCAAAACAAGAAGAAAAGAGGAAAGAAAGGAAGGAAGGTTGGATGGAAGGGAGGGCGGAGGGAAGAAAGGAAGGCAGGAAAAATTGAAGCACAAAGAGGTCAGTCAGCTTGCAAGAGACCGTTGGAGATGGATGGTGAAGCCAGGCTTCAAATGAAAGCAGTCTGACTCCGAGACCTCCAAGCGATTTTACCGTCTTGCTTCTTCCCAGCAGCACTGCAGGCATTAAACAGGCTTAACATTGCTCAGGTACCCACATGGTGCCAGGTGTGCACACAGCCTTAAGAAAATGTTAGCCGCGCTGTTCTAACAGCACTATTGTTTTTTCCCAAGAGCAACCCGGCCTAGAAAACAGACTTGGACAAGCTTAGCTGCAACCAGGTTTGTGTGCTACAGCGGGACAAGCAGACCTCTGTGAGGGCCTGGCCACCTGCACACCATGGGTCACCTGGCTGAGATGGGCTGGTGGCAGGCACACTTGCTCTCTGCTTGCAGATAAGTTCTCAGGAGGAGAAGAGTGTGAAGCCCTTTCTGAAGATGCATGCCCAGCACCAGCTAGCGGGACGCAGGCGGAGTAGGGGCTAGAAGTGGGTCATATTTCCAAACCTCCCTTGTGTATTGTTCTGAACTCTGAATGCATGGAAATCGGGTTGCAAACTTGCTAACGGTGCTTACATTCCAAGCTGATCCACAGAGGAGTCTATCTGACCCATTTTAAAGCTCAGAGAGAAAATCATGCCGCCATCCCAAGGGCAGGCTAGGAGCGAAGCCTGTGCGAGAGAGGAGGAGGGAGTGGAAGAGAGGAAAAGAGAAAGATGAGAGTGTTTTTCCTAGGGTAGAGGAAAGTCAACATAGGGCCTGTTAGTTTTGTTTTGCTGTGTAAGACATCATCCCAAAATCTACTATCTTAGAGCAGTCAGCTTTATTTTTTAAGACAGGGCCTCACTCTACAGCCCAGGCTTGCCTTGAATGCACTATGCAGCCCACACCACCCTGGAACTGCCAGCAATTCTCCTGCCTCAGCCTCCCAGGTGCTTGTATTACAGGTGTGCGCCACCACGCCTAGCCCTGGACAATCAGCATTTATTATCAGGCAGTCTCTCTGTGTCCTCTGAGAGTAGCTCAGCTCGGTGATTCTGTCTAGGATCTCTCTTTCCACGTTTCAACGGACAGTGCCCACAGTGAAGTCACGGAAAGGCTTTGCAAGGGCTGGAGGGTCCCCTCCCACGTGGCTCGCACAGGCTGAAGGCTGCAGTCCCCGCTCAGGGCCTTCTTCTGGGGCAGCTCAAGACCCTCGTGATACACTGGCTCCCCAAGTTCAAGTGCTTCCAGAGCAAGAGTAAGGAGGGGCTACAATGCCATCTATGACTGCTCTCCACTTGCTCATACTCCACCCTTACAGGTCACTTGCTATTAAGTTCTGCACATGAGCAATGGGAAGGGAATTAAGCTGCCCTTCTGGAGGGGTAGAATTGGGACAGAACCTGCAAGTCCATCTGAAAATCACCATCTGGAGTGTCGCTGTCCACCCTTGCTCTCCCGGCACCCTGGGAGAGGAATCTAAAAATGCGATGCAAAAGCACAACCCTCCTCCTCGCCAAAACTTGCTGTGCATACCCAAGACAAGCCCTGCTTTCAATTGAAAATGTCCGTCCCCTTTCCTTAAAGGAAATTAGTAGAAAGTAAAAGTACAATCACTCAATGTGCACCAACAACCAACTCCCAGACTCCCAGACTGGGTGGACTAAGATATTTGGGGTAAGCAACCCCCAGGTAGGTGCTGCCTTCTCTTGATGGCAACCAGGGTGTCCTGGTCAGTGAAGTTCTGGCCCAGCCCTCCCTTCCGAGTTTAGGAACCCGGGATCTGTGATTCAGGTTCTAACTTGCTTGGTGTCGCAATCCCTTAGGGGTACGGTGGGAATTCAAAACTAACAGACTGCCCGGGAGTCCAAACACTGTCAGTGCTGCTTCAAAGACTTAAAGGTGTCACGCGAGTTTTCAGACGAAAAAGCTGTTTCACGTGACTTCATCATTGCATTTTTGGGTGACTCACAACTTAGTAAGAGGCAGACTGTTTTAAAAACGTAGCATTCGCCAACAGCAGATGAACGGGAGTTTGCGCTCCAACTCAAGTAGAAGCCAGGGGCTCGGCCTGGCCCAGGAGCTCTCCTGCGGCGCTGTGATTTTTCGGTCTCGAGTCCTCGGGCCATTTGAGAATGTGGTCAAAGTGAAGGAAAAATGTACCAAGTGTCTGGTCACTAAACCCCCTAAGCCCAACCGGAAAACCTCGATGAAGAATCTTTAAGACTTTGAGAGGAAGGTTACTGTCATTGCACTTTGCCACTAAGTTTAGGTTTATCAAGAACTAATCAGAACTTCATGCTTTTTAATTTTACTGTTAAACAGAGCCAAAGACCAAACGGATCCCTCTGCCAGATGTTCTGGGCATGGCTTTAGCCCGTATTGGCTACCTTGGCAGCAAAGTGGGCACAGAGGACAACGCGTACAGCGTTCGGTGGGGGCCAGAAACGCGGACTGGACCGCACAGCCCTGCCCCCCCACTGAGCCGCCGCGGGTTCGGCCTACTAGCCCCCAGGCAGCAGGTCCGGGGGAGTCAGCTACCCGGCCCCCTGCCTGCTAGGAGGGGCGAGGTGGCTTTCTGGAGTATCCTCACCCAAGCTCGGCCCGGGGGTTCCTGACCTATTTGGGATGCAGATAACGCAGGCAGCGGCGCCCCTACAGAGAGGGCACGAGCCGAGGTCCATCAGTTGGAGAGCAAGCACCCCACACGGGGCGGGGCTGGCAGGTGGGCGGGGCTGGCAGGTGGGCGGGGAGACGGGGGTGCGAGGTGAGGCCCGGGCGAGGGGCGGGGTCTTAGCTTAGTCCTGCCCCGCCCCCAGGCCGTCCATCCCGCCCATTGGCTGCCCCGCCTCTCAAGCCCCGCCCCAGTCTCCCCTCCCCGCGTCCTCGAGCGGACACCTCCCTCAGCACCTTGCCCTGCGCACGCGCGGCCCGGTGCAGGGCGGGGAGCGGTGGCGGCGATGGCCTGTCATTTGTAGCGGGCCCCGCCAGCCGAGTGCCTCAGTGCTAGAGGCTCCCGCTCCTCCGCTCCCCGGGCCGAGCGGCGACCTCCTCGGAGCCCGCGGCCTGGGAGACGCGCGGCTACGCCCCACAGTCCCCGCGGCACCCCGCAACCCCGCAACCCCGCGACCCCGCGCCTCGGCCGCAGCATGGGCGGGGGCGCGCGGCGCGGCCCCGGGGCTCGGGCGCGCGCGTAGCCGACCGCCATGGCGTGGACGCGCCTGCGGGCGCTGCTGCTGCGGAGGGGCGACGCGGCGCCGCTCTTCCTCAACGACGCCAGCGCCTTCGACTTCGCGGACGACGCGGGCCCCGCGGGGCTGCCACGCTTCAACAAGCTGCGCGTGGTGGTGGCCGAGGATGACGGCGACGCCGGCGACAGGCCCACTCTGGGCGCGCGTTCCGCTCCGCAGGCCGACGACGACGCGCTGCTGGAGCCTGAGCCGCCGCCGGCGCGCGGCCGCCTGAGCCTGGGGCCCGACCCCTGCGACGGCTGCAGCCGGCGGCGCGAACGCGTGCGACAGCGGCGCGTGAGGACCCGGCTGACGCTCGCCGCCGCGCTCTACCTGCTCTTCATGGTTGGCGAACTCGTAGGTGAGCCGCGCTGCCCGCCCGCGCGCGCCCCGCATGAGGGCACAGTTGGAGGTGCTGACCGCAGGCTGGTGTCGGGCTTCTGGGGTTCCAAAGTGCAGGGCCAACCTGCGTGCGTCGTGAACATCGGCCTGATAACTGGCTTTATCTTACACTTCTCCGAACTGCCTGCCAGCCTGCCGTCAGTCAGAGATGGTCACGTCGTCTTCGTGATGTGTCGTATAACTTCTCTCTCGTTAAACAGATCTGATAAAATGCCACGTGCATTTTTGCAATATTTAAAATAGACGATTCTTATCTCCAGGCATGTTAGCGCACGCCTGTTATCCCAACACTCAGGAGGCCGAGGCAGGAACATTACCTTGAGTTAGAGGCCAGCCTGAACTATATAGCAAGACCCTGGCCCCGAAAAACATTCAGAGATGACTCAGAATCATAGGGTTTTACGCTGTTACTTAAGATTATTGAATGCCGGCTCCACTTTTTCACTTAAGGAGAGTTTCCTTTTTTTGAATCAGGGTCCCGCTATGTAGTTCAGCCCAACGTTGAACTCACTGTGTAGCCCAGGCTGGCCTGAAGCCCATGGGCAACCTTACTGCCTCAGCCTCCTGAATGCAGGACTACAGGCTGGCATCATCAAGCCCTGCTTTGAAGTGAGTGGAAACGGGGTGGTGGCTGCTTCTCCCACCCTCCTACTCTCGATGAACCATCCCAAGGATGGAAGTGGTAGTCCAGACTGAAAACACTTGAAGTTACAGGTAGAAAGATGACCACATTTCCTGTCTCATCCCCTGCCACTCCACACGGGCGTTTTCTCTGGATCCTCTGGCCCTTCCCTGCTCGAAGAACTCAGTGGTTGCTCCCTGTACTTCAGCAGCTTTCAGAACATGCTGACTTCACTGTGGCAAGGGTCGCGATTTGTGTGTTTGTGTGTATGTGCGTGTGAGCACGTGTGTAACTGAAGCTCATGTTGTGATGTGTTCTTACAATTTGCAGTTGTGCTCACCCACTGAACTAATTTCATAGGTCACCGTACAGGAACTGCCTTTCACAAATCTGCTCTTAGTTGACACCCCCCCCTTTTTTGAGACAGGGTCTCACTGTGTAGTCCAACTTGTGGAGACCCTCCTGCCTTGGCCTCCTGAGCCCTGGAATTACAGGCTGGGCCTCCATGCCTAGCTGTGGTCTTTGAATTCAAAATATGAAGGTAGAGTCACATTAATCATAGTTTTGTCCCTTAATATCAGTGTATAGTTTATATCACCTAAGTAAAAGTCACTTAGATGTACTTGGCCTAGCCTGGGCTGTGTAGAGGTAAGGGGTGGCCTGGACTACATGGTGTCAAAAAAAATCAAAAGCAAACACATAATGGGTTTGATTTCACGTCCCCAAAGTCTCCAATGTGGTGAATATTGTGTGAAAGCCGTAGTACGTATTTCCTTTGAGGTACCGACCTTGTGTTCAGGTGTGAGAATGTCTTCTCAAATAGTAGAGCAGTGATGATTCTCAGGTAAGCATGAGGGACATCCACAATGTTGTATAGATGTGAAGTATCTTCCGTGCACTTAGAAAGTGAGCATCTTGTATAGGAACTGTGTCATCATCGAAAGTGATGAAATTTAAAGATCTAAAAGAGGAAAGAGACCTGATTTTGAATCTCGGCTTTACCACTAAACTTACTCTGAGACCTTGAACAAGGTCTAGTTTTTTTCCTTCCACTCAGCAAGTGGTTTTGTTTTTTTTTTTTTTTTTTTTAAGACAGGTTCTTGCTGTGTGGTCCAGGTTAGCCTTGAACTTGCTGTGTAGCCCAAGCTGGCCTTAAACTAAGGGCAATCCTCCTGCCTCAGCCTAGGGTTACAGTCATGTGCCACCACACCCAGCTCAGCAGGCAGTTTAAATCCGTAAAATAGGCCAGGTGCTGTGCTGCATGATGCAGGTATAGAGTGGAGAACACAACTGTTTCGCTGTCCGAATCGTTAAATGGAAGAGGACACACTAGTCAATAAACCCATGACTACATGTAAAGTTCAGAGTACCCTGTGTGCTACAAAGGAAAAGCATAAGGCACAGTACTGTAATGTGGTCACAGTTGGACGCTGTTTATCCCTGAGCCAAGTACATTTGAACCATAAAGTGGCCAGCAGGGTTATTCAGGCGAAGAGAATAACACGTACAAAGGTCCCTGAAGCCTTCTGTTCATTAAAATTAACTGGAAAGGGGGCCGGTGTGGTGGGAATGTAGTAAACAGGAGGAGCAGATATGACCATCTCAATCAGCCACATTGGGTGAATGTAGTTTTCATTCAGAATGCGGGGGGGGGGGGGGGGGGAGCCTGCCATGGTGACACACACCTGTGATCCCAGCACTTGGGAGGCTGAGGCAGGAGGGTCACTGAGTTGGAGGCCAGCCTGCACTACAAAGCAAGATCTTGTCTTTAAAAACTAATAAAAAGAATACAAGGGGAAGCCAGTTTTAAGCAGGAGAAGAACATGATGGAATTTAGTCTTTTAGGTTACTCTGGTTGTTAAGCCATAAGGCGGGTGTGGTGGTGAACATTTGTAAAATTAGCACTCAGAAGGCTGAGGCAAGAGGATCACTGTGAATTTGAGGCCATCCTGGACTACATAGCGAGACCCCATAGTGTCTTGAATGAAAACCAGCTCATGATGATACAGGCAAGGAGCAGTTACAGCACAGAGCGGAAGAGGTACAGAGAAGGGGGGGGCGTCACCGAGCCGGCTGCATGGAGAGGCATTGGGGTGTGGGGAGACAAAGCAGCAGCGTCCGGGTGGTTGGGGCCGCACCAGTGCACACGCACGTGTGCAACGGCCCCGAGGGGATGCCCAGGAGGCTGTGCACAGTACAACTTGTGCGTCTGTGGCTCCGAAGAGGAAGCAAAGTAATGGCAGACGAAGGTGTGAGGCCACAGGCCGGGAGAAGTATCCGGGAGCCCCGGTCCTGAGGGCCAGAGGGACAGAGGGACAGAGGGACACAGGTGTCCTGGAGTCTGGGGTACAGCAGTTCCCCGTTATCAGTTTCACTCCCTGTGGTTTTGTTCCTTATGATCTCACTCAGCCACAACCAACCACAGTCACAGTACTAAATGGAATCTTCCAGAGATCATTCATAAACTTGAAGTTGCACGCCCTTCTGAGCATTGTGGCACAGTCTCCTGCTGCCGGGCCCCGCTCTGCCCAGCCCTGAGTCATTTCCCCGCCAGCTGTCACTGTTCTTCTCTCCCGGGCCAGGGTACGTAAACTTTGTCCCAGGTGTGTGTGGATGAGAAGAATCACTGCGCGGGGCAGCTGCCAGGCTCCCGGGTGTGTCCCTGGGGCATCCCGGGGACAGCTGGGCACCAAAGCAGGAGCGCAGGAAAGCTCTGAAGGGGGCTGACTGGATGAGAACTGATTGGTGATACTGACTTTTTATAACTCACTTACATGTAAATACAGTCTCCTAAGAAAGTTGGCAAATTAAACCTATGCATCTAGTTTTGCTCTACCCTAAAGCCTCCCTTAAACTGCAATGAAAGGATCTGGAAGAGGAAAAGAAAGTGTAAACCCACATAGGTGGGAAAGCTTGGTAGAGAGAGTGGCTCCATGGCGAGTTCAAGGGCAGCCTCAAAGCACAGGGATAAGAGGTCACTGGCTTCATAGACCTGGGCCCCAGTGCCTAAGCCGTGGCCCAGTTTAGAGTCATGTGGAGCATTTGTCAGTGCCATGCGTGAGGCTGCCCCAGGAGCCAGGTCCCCCAGGCCGGGCAGAGCTGGGCACCTGCTGAGCTCCCCTGCCTCAGGCAGTGCCAGTCCAAGGGGCTGAGCGGGCTCCTGTGAGCACGTGAAGCTGGGTCTACTGGGTCTAGAGCAAGGAAGGCCCTTAGGCCCTGCCCAGGGACAGGCAGCTACGGTGATAGAACTGTGCCCCTCTGAGAGGGCCGTGCCCCTGGGAAGTGAGACGGGCCACGGTCACGGAGCACGTGTGGGGTGGACAGCTCTGAACAGGACCTTAGTAGAACTTCTGTACACTCGTAGAAAAGCTAGGAGATGAACTAAAGTGCCCTCAGAATAGAGCAAAAAGACAGATGATACGGAAAAGTTAAAAAAAAAAAAAGTTTAAACCCAAATACAGCAGTCCCAGCTTATCCATGAGGGTGAGGTATTTCCAGCATCCCAGTGAAGCCTGGAGCCCTGGGTCATACCAGGGCCCGGTGCGTAATTGTCCTGGTCTGTGGTCTGGTGCTGACGCAGATACCACAGACTCAGGAATGGCTTATGTGGCTCAGAAAGTCACAGTCAGACAGCGGCATCTGGCAAGGTGTGTGTGTGTGTGTGTGTGTGTGTGTGTTTTGTTTCTTGAGCAAGTGTCTTGCTATGTAGTTCAGGCTAGCCTTGAGCTCACTATGTAGTCCAGGCTGCCCTTAAACTTGGGACAATCCTCCTGCCTCGGCTTCTCAAGTATTGAAATTACTATTACTATTCTATGCCCAGCAGGAGAGGTCTTTGCAGAATCCCAGGCGTTTCCAGGCATCCTCAGGTCTTACCTCTTGTCTTCTCTCACTCACTCACTCACTTAATTTATTGAGACAAGGTCTTCATATGTAGTTCAGACTAGCCCTGAACTCATATATAGCCTAGGCTGCCCTCAAACTTGGAGCAATCCTTCTGCCTCAGCCTCCCCAGCACCAAGATTACAAGTGCATGCCACCACACCCAGTTTCTCCTTTTATAAAGCCATTGAATCCAGGTCCCACCTGTATGGCCTCATTTAAGCTTAACTCCCAAAGGTTGGATTAAGTTTCCAGGCTGTTCCTGCCTCACAGTGGAGATTAACTTTAACCTGAGTTCCAGCAGGAGCGCACAGACATCACACATCAATACGGTGTTTTCCTATCCATTGCCAGCAACCAGAAAAAGACTTCTAAAAACCACCTTTTCTCCTATTTGGAGGAACAAGATTTGCTATCCCCATGCACGGGAATCAGTTTTTATCTTGTGCGCTGAACTAAGGCACCCACGTCCCATTTGTGGATTTCTTCAGCTTTATTTCACGTCCCCACCCTCCTGAACAGGTGAACACATCCTGTTCTTCAGCTCTGGGGTGGTGTGTAGATACTATGAGTATCAGTTGTAGGACTCATAGAGCAGTAGAAACAGAATTGGGTTGAGCAAAAGCTGCAGCGCCAAATCATCTCTTTTCAGTCTGCTGCCAGGTCAGAAGTTCTTAAATTGTTTCGTTTTGAGACAGCATCTTACTGAGTTGTCTAGGCTGGGCTCCAAGCCAAGATTCTCCTGCCTCAGTTTCCTGAGAATTTGTGATTACAGGCTTGCCACAGTACACCCAGGATGGATCTTAGCTTTTGGAAGAAAATGAACATTCTCACCAAAACTTTGTCCAGGAGGCCCTCCATACCCATGAGTTCCCCAGCTCTGCATTCAACCACCTGTGCATTGGATGTGTTTGACATAAAAATTGCACCTGCACTAAGTACAGACCTTTGTGTTGTTCCCTGAACAAGACGGTGTAATTATTTATAAAACCTTTGGGTTGTTACAAGGTGTTATCAGTAATCTAGAGAGCATTTACAGTGTAAATAAGGGAGGACGCATGTAGGTTACGTGGGAAGGCTGTACCGTGCCATTGTGTATAAGGGATTTGAGCGAGTAGAGATTTTGATACCCAGGGACAGCCCTGGAACCAGTCCCCGAAAGGTCCCAGAGGGCACCGCACACACCAGCTTTGCATGGGCTTTCAGAATGCTGTGACTTAGCTCTAACGGGAGAAAGACTTGGGCCCCAGACACGGTGGTGAAGGACGCTGTGTCTGGGTTTAGAGCTCACCCTTCTGTCGCATGAACTTGAACCTCTCCTCCCCCTCCCCGAAGGTGGCTACATCGCCAACAGCCTGGCCGTCATGACAGACGCGCTGCACATGCTGACCGACCTCAGCGCCATCGTGCTCACGCTGCTCGCACTGTGGCTGTCTTCCAAGTCGCCTACGAGGAGATTCACCTTCGGATTCCACCGCCTAGGTGGGTGACTGGGGTCTCGGGGGTGTTAACTATCTCCCCGACCGGAGTCCTTCAGCGGTACCTTGTTTGACGGAGCAAATGAAAATAGATGAATGAGGCTCATTCCAAAAAACATATCTTCAGAGTTTATCTCAGTCAGTTAAGCAGATTGCACAGAGGAAATTAATTATGTGGTGATCATTAACTTTGAAATGTTACTCCTTGTGTCCCAAAGGTATCATCAGATAAAGCTTGCTTTTAGTTTATTGAACCAAGTGAAGCCACCAGGGTTTAACATATTAATGAGCATTAATCTCTCCCTTTCATGTTAGGAGTTTCAACCAAAGCTCTGAAACTTAGATTTTAAACCTAGATTTTTAACCTCTCGTATTGTGTGTCTGACCTTCATTGTATGAACAAGATTCTGTAAGTGCATTTGTTTTTATCTGCCTGTTTTGAACAGACGCTAGTGTCCAGTAAGGGTTCAAATCCTACACTGGTGTCTACACAGCTCTGCTTCTTGTTATTACTGTACTTTTGATTTTTTTACTTTTTTTTTTTAATCTTTTTGAGACAGGGTCTCACTATGCAGTCCAGGCTGGTCTTGAGCTCACTTTGTAGCCCAGGCTGGTCTCAAATTTGCAATGATCCTCCTGCCTCAGCCTCCCGAGGTCTGAGATTACAGGCTTGTACTGCCTGCCTGGCTGGTGTTTTATTTTAGAGACTCAAACCTTGCCTCACCTCTATCAGCCCCCGTGCCCCCGTGTTACATTTTAGCCTGCCCCTCACTCAGCCTCTAGGTCTCCTCACCAAGTCCCCAAGTCTGCCAGTGTAAAGCTCGTTGTTTGTCAATAGTGAGCAGTACCTGAGAAGTTTCTCAGTTATCCAGCTGAAAAGTTGTCTGGCCTCCCACCCCTCAACAACCTCAACTCTCCTGTCTGTGTATCTACCAGCCTACCTACCTGTCTCTCTATCAGTCACGGGCAGCATCCTGTTGTGTAGTTCAGGCTGTCTTTGAATTCACTTTGTAGCCCAGGCTGGCCTTGAATTCATGACGATCCTCCCACCTCCACCTCTTGAGTGCTGGTCACGGATGTGTGCCACCACACCCGGCGGACCTCCTTGACCCCCTAAGCAAGCTTGTCCTAGCTTCTCCTGCGTAATGCACGTTGATGTGCTCCTAAAAGAAACCCCCTGCTTTGCATATGTTTTACAGTCGTCTGCTTTACCAGTAACAATAGGATTTTTAAGCAACTTTAAATTTATTTTCACATGTTAATTTGTAGTGATTTAAGCATCTGTAATTTAAGATCTGAAACAGCGTCATGGATGTGAATTTCCAACTTGGAATGCTGTTGGAGAGAATGCATCTTATTTAGTCTTAACAGTTCCTGAACTCTTTGGAGCCTAATGAAACCAGTGGAACTGGCCCCCAGGAAAACGCAACAGTAGAACATAGCAGGTGCTGTGCTGTTAAGTTAGAGTCTGTAATCATTCACATTCCTTTGACTATCAGATCGTGGCCAGACAGGGGCCAAGGCGGCCCCCAAAGCAGGAGTGGGGAGCTTGACTCGCCCAACCCAGACAGACTGTACGCTCCTTGACTTTCGTCCCAGAGGAAGAATTTTTAGGGCGCAGCAGTAAGAGGAACAAGAGGATTTGGTAGGCGGAATTTTAAAAGTGCACATGCAGAGAGGTAGACTGCAGGCCCTCAAGGAAGAGCAAAGTGGGCTTACGGCCTTGGGCTGGGTATTTATGGGCAGGCATCTCGGGGTTGTGAAGCCCAAGCCACAGAACAGATTAGTTTTCTACAGGGGAGTGTGGTGGCCCATTCGCCGTGACAGTGACAGCCGTCCAGGGTACAGCGGTAGCCCGGCCACGGGAAGGCCCATTTACCTATGAACAGGGGTAGTTTGTACACAGGTGGAAATGACCCCTTCGCGGGTAAAACGGGATTTCCAGGCCCAATTGTGTCATCAAAGACTTTAAGAATTTTTTAGTAGGTGTGTGCCAAGCCTGCAGTTTTTACTAAAAGTTCTATTTTAAAATTATGACTTTTCCTTGCCTCCTTTCTACCTGTCTTTATTTTTTTTTTGTAGCCTACCTCATGTTTTCCTTAAAAGTACTAAGTTCTGAGTTCCAGTGCATATCAGCATTTACTGCTGTCTCTCTGAGAGTCTGTAAAGATAAAAATAGAGAAGTACGGAAATACCAGAGAGAACCCACCAGATGGCTGGGTCACAGGGAACACAAAGTTTCCAGAAATCTCTGGCAGTTGGAAAGTGGATTGAAGTGAGTTCACAGAAATGAGCCAAGCTGCCGGAGCTCAGAACACACCATCAGCTGGAACCTCGCTGTGAGGTATGAGGGTGGTGCCATGGACTGAGAAGAGAATTTAGCCACAGTCAAGGCATAGAGAAGAGTGGAGGGTGGGTGGACATGCTCAGGAAAGCAGCCTCAAGTCCAGGAGGGCCGCACCTGCCCGGTGCAGGACTGAGGGTTTTAGATTTGGTATTAACGTGAGGAGGGCCCTGAAACAGCCAGGGAACACGTCATCGAGTCACTATGCCCTAGCTCCGTCCATCTCAGTTCTAAGAACAGCCAGGGGTCTGAGGGTGGACATAGTGTTCTTCTCATACAGGGGCCAGTGCCCTTGGCATTGCCTGAAACAGGCCTTCCAGGCAGACTTAATCAACAATTGTGTAAAGATTGACTAATGTCAGTGGTCGAGGGGATCAGAATAGAATATGTTTGGACTTGAAAGGGGCCTTCAAGGTTCTATGGGAGTGAGGAGGAAATACAGTATTATTTAAGTCACAGCAAGCAGTTAGTCATCGGGCCAGGGATGCATAACTTACAGGGGGAAGCTTATGATGTACAGCAGACTCCTTACTCAGCTGCTGTGTGGCCTCTAAAGAAACTGATGTAACACGACCACCATCCCCTGGGAACTGTATCTACCCAGAGCTCCAAAGGTGGCTCAGGGGTGAGGAAGAGAGGGAATTGGGGCTGAACCCAGGAGACACGCAGGGGGCGCCTTGAAATGGGAAGCCACTCTGAATGTCTGCACTTTGCCTTGTCTCCCTTCCTGCCATACCTCACTGAGGCCTGTGTCCTCCTCCAGCTAGAACACTAGGTAGTTTGTATGGAAAGAAATAGAATGGAATATTTGGGAAAAGCTGAGTTGTGGATGCGCTAAAGTAAGTTATTTCTCCTGGAAGTGAAGGTTCTGCAGCGTTACGGCTTCCCACCTAGTCACCCTACGTGAATGCACTTGTCCTCCGGTCCCCAGCACTGCACTCTTGTTAGTAACCCTTTTTAATTTCCTCCAACTCTTAGAATTTCCCTTGTGCCTTAAAGGATGGCTTCTCGGTCCTCCTGCACCACCAGGAATCTCCTAGCACATGAGAAAAACCAGCAGCAGGAGAGTAACCAAACTGAACTAACAGAAAAATTAGACCTTAGGAAGGGAGAGATAATGTAACAGGAGAAAAGCATTCCCAGAATAATACCGCACTAAAATATTTTGAAAAAGAACAAAAAGCTATGTGGAATTAAAGTACTGCTGATTTTTTAAAAGATTCTTTTCTTTGACTAGAAAAATATAGTCAAGAAAGTGTCCCAAAATATAGATGATATGGAAACAACACAAAAGTTAAAAGACTAATCCTTGGAGTCCAAATATTGGCTCTTAGGAAGAGTGGAACCTCAAAAATAAGATAGGGTACAGTTCTGATATGTCTTTGTTGGTTTTTTGTCTAGTTAATCTGTCTTTTTGTGACAATGGGGCATTGAGATCGCCCAGTACAATTGTCTTAGTGCTTATTTGATTTTTCATGTTCATTAGTATTTGTTGTATATAATTAGATGCACGTGTATTTGGTGCATATATATTTATGATTGCTATCTGTTCCTCTCAGACTGTTCCCTTTACAAGGATGTAGTGACCTTCTTAGTCTTTGTTAATCAGTCTTGGCTTGAAATCTATTTTGTCTGCAAATAGAATAGCTACCCCTACTTTTTTCCAGATTCCTGTCACATGGAGTACTGTTTTCCATTCTTTGACATTCAGTTTGTGAGTTTCTTTTTGAATTAAATGTGCTTCTTATATGCAACATATTATTGGATCTTGCTTCTTGATCCGTTCTGCCAGTCTGTTTCTTTTGGTTGGTGAATTGAGACCATTTAGATTATGGTTCTAATTGATAGGTATTTAATTATCCTTGTCACGTTATTTTCCTGTGGGTGGGTCTCTTTTTAACCCCCTCTAATTGTTTGCCCTGCTAGCGGTGTCCTTCTGCTGGGGTTCATGTGGCTGTAGTCCTCACTGTCTCTTCCAAAAATGTCCTTCACAGCATTTTGGAGGGTTGGTTTGGCAGTCATGAATTTCCTCAGGTGTTCTTTGTCATGGAAGTATCTTATTTCTCCATCAATTTTGAAAGATAGTTTTGCAGGATATGTCCATCTGGGCTGGAGATTGTTTTCTGTTATTGCTTGAAATACTTCAAACTGTCCTTCACTTGAAGGTTTGTGTTGAGATGACTGTTGTGATTCTGATAGTCTTTCCTTTATAGGTGATTTGTTTCTTTTCTCTTTTAATATTCTGTTCTTGTGTTGAATTTCTGGAATCCTGGTTATTAGTTGCCTTTGAGGGGGTAGATTTTTTTTTTCATCATGACTAATTGGAATTCTGTGTGTTTCACTATGTCAAATTCATTTTCCATTCTTGGGAAGTTTTCTGCTATTACTGTTTTTTGTTGTTTTTGGTTTGTTTGTTTTGAGAGTGTCTCATTACATAGTCCAAACTGGCCTTCAACTTGCTTATGTAGCCCAGGCTGGCTTTGAACTCATGGCCATCCTCCTGCGTCAGCCTCCTGAGTGCTGGGATTATAGAGATGTGCCTCTACACCCAGTGTTCCTGTTGGTTCTCTGGTGTTTTTTTCTGGTTTACACTAGCTCTTGCTTTTTCATTGACTCTGATCATTCTCCTTTGCATCTAGCAGCTATTGGTTTGGTTTCTCATGGTCCTCTACTATTTTTAAGGAATCTTTCTTTTCATGATAGAGAAATGCAGTCTTGTCTTCCACAGCTAGAATTCTGTCCTCAGTTGGCTCATTCTGCTGTGTGTACTCTCAGTGGAGTTTTTAGTCTCCTGGATTTTGTTTGAAATTCTTTCATGGATCCCATTTCTTTCCTATGTTGGGTGTTCATGGTTTCTATCATCTTCCTAAACTCTCCTATTAAATGTTTTTATCAGTATCTGCTATAGAGTCCCTAACCATGTCTTTCATTATGGTCACCATCTCTGTAGTTACCTGAGAAGTTACTTCTGATTTGAGTTTTTTTAGATCCTCATTCATCTGTCTTGTTAACTTCTGCTTTTACCACTTCAGAGAGTCCAGGTGCGTGGCTTTGAAGTTGTCCCATCTCACTGACCCCTTGGTTTGCCTTTGGTGAGCTGGAAGTCTGGGGTTATATCTTGCTTAAGTGTATTCTTACTATTTTTTCTTTTAGTTTAATTCCTGGGTTGATGCTTGTGAACTGCTAATGGGAGGTAGCTTTATTGCTAGTATTTAGAATCCTTAGGAAATGACTACTTCTCAGAGACGTCTTCTAGCTGGCTTTTGGGTTTTGAGTCTGTTACTTGGCCCAGCCCCTGGTTCTTTGGCACTGGCCTATAGGTTATTTATGACCCTTCAGCAGTCTCAGTCTTGGCATACCAGGAAGAACAACTGATTAGAACAGTTATGTCACCTTGGCTAAAGTAGCACAACCAGCAATAACAGTAGCATCAAACACAGCCTAGAAAGTGACAAGCTGTGGTAACTGTTAATTTGCCACCTTTAACTGTATGAACTATATTCATAGTTATATGACAAAATCTAAAACAAACCAGAAAATTGTACACAGTAGATTTTCCCTCAGTACCCTCTAGAGAGAAAATATAAAAGGGGTTAGGAGGAAATAGAGAAATAAAAGGAGAGGAGATGAGAAGCACGCATGGCTGGAGAACAAAGGAAGATTGCCTGAACTTTGGGAAACTGGTAAAGAAAACAGGAGTGAAAGAGAGAAGGGAGAAATAAAAACAACAAAAGAAAACTAGGAACAGTGTTCATACTCATATAAAAATGGAAGCAAACAAGAAAAAAACAAACAAAAAAAGAGGGCTGGGGATATAGCTCAGTGGCATAAGTACCTGCCTGGCAAGGGCAAGGTCCTGAGTTTGATTTCTGGTACCAAAAGAAAAGAAAAAAAGGACAAAATTAAAGTCCACTCAGGGACTGTCACTGGTCAGCAGAGTGGGCAGAGCCCAGATCCATGTTGATTAGTCCCAGCAAGCCAGCCACAGCTTTACAGCAGGGTGGTGGCTGACCCCAGCAAGCTTGCACATTAGTTCCACTGACGTGCGGGGTGGTTTCTGGCTGTGAGGCTGGAACCACACCTGTTCAGCCTGCAACACCCTGTGTGCCTCCTGCCGGTTTTGAACTCAGCTCCCTGCCTGCTCAAACTCGGCTCCTTGACCTGCTACTGACTTGAACTCAGTTCCTTCTCATGTTGATGCTGGAAACTACTAGAGGGAGCCTGCAGTTTCTTTGAGTTCCAAGCTCAGTGGGTACCTCTCTAAGATGGCTACCAGCCAGTTGTCTTCTCCATGGGGAACCCAAATAACTCATCAGGTGCTGCAGTCCGCTGCACCCACTGCTTCATTCCACTGGTTCATCTCCCTGTGGAGGCCTCTGGGGTCCCAGTAGTCACCATGCATCTGAAGGTTCGAGGCCCCCATCCCACATCTCGAGCTGTGGCTCAGAGAGGAAGCACCGCCTGCCACCGTCTCCTGCACTGAGGTCTCTCTTCGCTCTCCCCGTGGGCTCAGTTCTCACTTCCGGTCCTTTCTGGGTCCCAGGGACCCATTTCCTTCTTCTTCTGCTTTGTGTTGCTCTGTTCCAGCATCTGGACACAAAGTCTTGGAGAGGCTGTTTCTCTGCTGTCACCGCTCTACCAGCATCCAGAAGTCCGGGAAAGCGACTAGTAACTACTCAGATGTAATGGGCGTGGGGTTTCTTTGGGGGTTGTTACCAGATGGTGGTCCCATGGGACTTCTTTCCATGTCTTTGGTGTCTTGATCAAAGAATTGGACGAGACACACAGAAAAGGCAGCAAAGGTGAACATTTACTGAAGGCACACAAGAGGTATCACAGCAGCCTAAGGATAAGAGGAAAGGAGTCTTTTTTTTTAAAGACAGGGTCTTGCTCTATAGTCCAGGCCGGCCTCCAATTCTCAGTGATCTCCTGCCTCAGCCACCTGAGTGCTGGGATGACAGGTGCGTAGCACCATGCCCAGCTGGAAAGGTATCTTTTGCATCTAAAATTACCAGGTTGGCTTCCCCCTCATGGAAGTAAAACATTACGCAAAAACTCATTTGTCCTAGTGCCAGATCCAAAGGGAGGCTCCGCCCACAGGGCTCAGGCCTGTGTTCTGGGCCACAGATAGGAAATGCGTGGCTCCGCCTGAGCCTGTCACACTCCACCCAGTTAGTTGTCGGACTTGCCCTGATCTCTTTCAAAGTGATGAGCACATTCTGGAATTAGCTAACCATGGTGGTTGTACTACTATGCTTGTGTGTTAAAAACCACTGAACAGGTGTGGTGGCACAAGCCTGTAATCCTAGCACTCTGGGAGGCTGAGGCAGGAGGATACCAAGTTCAATACCAGCCTGGGCTACAAAGTGAGCTCAAGGCCAGCGTGAACTGTGTAGTGAGGCCGTCTCAAAAGACCAAAAAAAAAAGAAAAAAAAAAAACCACACTGAAGGTACACATTAAAACTGCAAAAATGGTGAGTTTTATGCTATATGAATTTTATCTCAATCTTTAAAGTCACCCAGAAAAGAGAATTACTGGTGTTGTAGACAGATGAGTTTTTTTCTGGACCCTGGGAGGTCCTCATGCTTGATACTGAAAGCGTGCTTCAGTTTTTATGTTGTGAGCGTTTATGAGGATCTGTCTATCTAGAGACCTTGTTTCACTTACTCTTCTGTGAAGTAATGGTGGAAATAAGAAAATCTCACATAACTGAGATTCAGGAGACCACAGAGATCACAGAATCTGATGTCCTTTGGGCCTTGAACTTGGGGCAACCCTCCTGCCTCAGCCTCCCAAGTGCTGGGATTATAGGCATTTGCTACTATGCCTGGCCTTTCTGTTAGTTTAGTACACAGAATGCTTATAAACTCCTGACTCAGAAAGTTTAGACTTTCTAGAAAGAAAATCACCACTTATGTAACTGTTCTGATAGAAACAGTATTCTCCTCTTTTGCTTAGAATTATACAAGGACATTACCTTGCAAGAACTGAACAGAAGATACTGCCTTGGGATTCTGAGTAAGGAAGCAGAAAATTAGATTGATTTCTTGGGAAGTTCTTCCGGAGACACGTTACTGGTACTAAACATCACACTGTCACCACGGCAGCCACTCTCTCGCTGTTCGTAGGGTTGGGAGGGAAATGAGGCTGCTCTCCCCTCAAGCGGATAGTGGTGGGGCTGGGGGCTGGCCCGAGAGGGCTGCTCAGCACCCCTTTCCCTTTTCCTCTAAATCCCTAAATGTTTTTTATTCTGATCTGGGCCTGTGAATCATCTTAAGGTACCAAAAACAGGCTGGGGATATAGCTCAGTGGAATAAGTGCTTGCCTGGCAAGCACAAGGTCCTGAGTTCGATCCCTAGTACCACAAAAAAAAAAAAAAAAAGGTACCAAAAACAATGATTACCCCCCAGGGTGATTAGAATGTTTCTTTTTGTTTGTTTTTATTTATTTAGATTTGTTTGAGACAGGTTCTCGCTGGCCTCCACCTCACCATATAGCTTGTCCTTGGACTCTTGGCAGTCTTCCTGCCTCAGCTTCTGGAGTGCTGGGATTATAGGCATGCACCACCACACCCAGCTGATAGCACCTCTCCTACAGCTACTTTTATGAAGTGGTGTTTCCTTCTAGACCCAAGTGAAATAGGAACAGGAGCAGGCCTTGCTGCCTTCTGCACCTGGTGCTGACAAGTGCTGTCTAAGAGTTGTCACTGACATGCTGGGCAGTCAGGCTGCGTGGCTGAGGATGTGCAGGCTGGGGATAGAGCCTGTAGAATACCTCCCAACCCTCACATGACTGCACTTGCAATCAGTTAAACCAGAATTTGAGCTGGGAGTAAAACCTCTGGTTTTTAAAAATAGGGGCCTCCTTAGGTAGCTCAGACTGGCTTGAAACTTGCAGCAATCCTAGTGCTGGGATTACAGGTGTGCACCACACCCAGTCTAGATGTTTTTGAAATTTGAAACCAAAATATTTAGAACTTAAAACCACTCGTGTGTAATTCTGGAATCACAGTCACAGTCACAGGCCAGTGGATAAATGCACCTCGTCATAGCCACATTCTGGGTGCCCTTTGGTATGTGAAGGTGTAGTGAGGCCTCACCGTGGAGCTGCGGTCCTGCTCTGCTACTTCCACTGTGGAACCTGTCTGTGGTCAGGCACGTTTGCTTCCGATCTGAGATGTGTCAGCCTTGGGGGAGTGACTATGTCCAGGCTGCAGTTCCTTCCTCCAAGCTGCGGAGATGTAGCCATGGTGCAGAGCTGTGGGAAGCCAGGCAGGGCAGTGAGAAAGCGGCGGCAGGGAACCAGCTCACCGCAGCTCCATGCTTGGCTCGCCATCGGCCCGCCACCTGGTCTCTGCCAGCCAGAGTCTCGCCCAGCTCTGGCCTGGGCACTCCTGCCCCAGCCCACCCCCGCCACCTCCCCTGCTCCCTCTGGGGAGTTTTTCCTGCCTCGGCCAGGTGGGAGGAAAGGAAGATGAGGCACCGAAAGATTAAATACTGGCTTTGAAAGAGGTGCTTTGAACTCTTAGGTCTTTGTAACTTCTTTGGCAATGTAACAGTCCATCTTAGCCAAATTCTCTGACTCAAGGTGAGAGAAAGGTGTTTTTAGATTTGCAGGCTGAGCCCGAGTGTCTGTGGCAGGAGTCACTTCTTCCTGCAAACCCACAGAGGGCATAAAACCATGCTTGCTCACTTGGCTGCCGCAGCAGCTTTCTTGTAGGAGGACGGAGAGAAGGGTAGGAGCTACGTGAGAGCTATTTTTAGATGCCAGGATTCATTTGACTGTGCGTATGTCATCTGATTCTGGGGCCTTATTAAACCTGGCATTCTGTGTTTGCTTGTGTGTGATACTGGGGATTGAACCCAGGGCCTTCACACTGAGTTTTATGGCCATTTGTATTTTAGTTTGAGGTAGGATCTTGAAGAGCTGCCCAGCCTGGCCTCGAATTTGTGACCCTCCTGGCTCAGCTTCCCAGAGTGCTGGGATGACAGGTGTGCGCCACCACACCCAGCTACCATCTAGGATCTAGTAACCACGCTAGGGCTGGATGTGGTAGTGCATACCTCTCATCCCAGCTGCTTGAGGTTGAGGTGGGAGGATCACAAGTTCTAGGCCAGTCTGAGCAATTTAACAACAACCCGTCTCTAAACACAAGTAAAGAAAAAAGCCACACTAGCCAGGCAGGGTGATGCACACCTGTAATCCCAGCACTCGGGAGGCTGAGGCAGGAGGATTGTTGCAAGTTCAAGACCAGCCTGGGCTACAAAATGAGCTCAAGGCCAGCCTGAACTGCATAGAGAAACCCTGTCTCAAAAAGACAGAAAAAAGCCACTCTAGAGAAGCCAACAAATCCTCAGGAGGGAGAGGATTAGCTCCCGGATGAGGAGGCGAGTTTTGAAGAGCAGCTCTACACCCTCGCTTGCTTTCTGGTGCCACACTTTGTGCTGTGGAAGGAACCGCTTCCTTCCGGATGGTGCATCGGCTGTTGTGATCGTGTGGAAGGGCTGTGGGGGCAGGGCTGTCTGTGTGTGGAGCAGGCGGCAGCAGTGTTAGTGCTATGGGGTTATACACCAGCACCTGACCCAAGAGCAGAACACTGGCACCGAGTCTCTCAGGGCAGTGTGTAACAAGCAAAGACCCCACTCCTGGCAAAGCTGAGTGGTCACTATGCTGTTGTTATGGTTGATACATTGTGTCAACTTGGGGAGTCTAGAGGTTTGGCTGAATGACTCAGCAGGAAGCCAGGGTGCTTACTTTGTACACATCCTGAGCCTGTGGAAGAGGAGGGCATGGACATCATGTGAGTGATACACCCCGCCTGGGTGGGGGTAGCCTGTTTACAATGTAAGGGAGGGAAAGGGGCTGCTTGCCCACCATTCCTCCCTTTTGCTCTTGTTGTTTTTGCTGTGTTCTGCTGCCTTGAACGCTTCCCCTCTGCCATGTGCCACTCTGCCTCAGAACCAGCCAAGTATGGACCGAAACCTCCACAAACTGTAAGCTAAATAAACCTTTCCTTTCTTAACTTTGGACATGGAGTATTTTGTCTCAGCAACAAAAAAAAGTAACCAAGACAGCCGTCAGTCAATGCTTACTAGACAAATAGGAATGGCACAGGAGACACGAAGCAGAATTACAAGATGGGCTTACGATGGCGCCCAGTGAGATGCAGAGGGCGCGTGCATGCTGAGGCTGAGACTGAGACCGAAGGATCCTGCCCGAGGTCTGGGGCTCTTTGCAGGGCCCGTGGGAGTCCGTAGCGGGGGCCAGTGGGTCTGCACTGTCCAAGGTGAGGGTGAAGACTAGAGCTCCTCCGAAGAAACAAGCAGCCCTGTCCCTTCTTCATTTCCCCTTCATGCCCCCCAGGCCACAGGCCACAGGCCACACTAGGGTGTGGAATCGGTTTAGTTGAGCTTGTTACTACTAAACTCCTCGAGCTGACATGATCAGCCGTCACATATGCCAGGTGGAGGTGTTTGTTCTTTTAGCCCTGACGCCAAAGGAGCAGAAGCATTCAGCTAAAATACCCTCACACATGAAGCCCAAAGAGTCATCATCGCTCCTTGAGTGATGACTCATTTTGACAGCTTCCTCCAGATGATGAGAGCTGGCCTGTTACTCATATCTTTTTGGGAATTCAGCTACATCACATGAACTTTCGTAGGAAGAGAAGAGAGTTCTAGAACCTCCTGGAAGTGAGGCAGCAGAGAGACTCGAGTGAGCAAGCCCCTGTCCAGCCCTAGGTTGGGCGGGTGCTGGGGGGCAGGGAGAGGGACTGGGGAGCCCGGCTTCAGGGCAACACCATAAACCGAGGACCCTGGGTGGCTCTGGCCAATGCTTACAGGTATGCAGAGCAGCAAGCTGCATTAAACCACCGTGACACTGGGTTCTCTCGCAGTTCCTTACAGAGCTCAGGCATTCTGCATTTTGCTGAATCTCCATTTCGGTTGAAGCGTAAGCACTGTGGCTGCCTCAAGTTAATGGAGAAGGAGCTGTCACCGCAGTCCAGGGCTCTTGCTGTAGAAGGGCATGGACAGCCCATCTGCTGAGTGCTCCTTTCTCCATGGAAACAAAGGCCACGCCCAAGCGAGGAGCGGAGGATGAGTCCTTCTCGGCTGGGGGGAAGTCTTCATCTGCATTCCATCGCATCACACAAGTACCATGAAGGAGAGTTTTAAGCACTGATTAGCCCAATTTCTGGTATTTCACCAAAGTTTAATTTACTCGTAGTGAAAAGGCTTTTCGCCTGTTGTGTCAGGGTAAATGATCCTGTTACTACTATTAGCGTTTTTAGCCAGACAGTATCTTGTGTGCCTCGTGTGTCTCAGTTACTGACATCAGCCCTCAAAAGCTCGATTTGTGGGGGTTTTCCCTTCCACACTGACCTGTACTCTGGATAGAAGTCACTCTGACAGGTAATTAGGTTACCCAGGGAGCCAGGCTGAGCGTAATTACTGGCAAGAAGAATCGGCAGCAGGGCCTAAGGTGCCGCTGCAGGAGTTTCCAGGCCCCACATGCCTATATTTGCTTAACTGAGTAGCCAACTTGAAGATAACAATATGCAATACAACAGCCATTGTTAATTTCCTATTGTCTGAAATTCCATATCACTTTTATTATTTGGGTGTTGTTTTGCTTGTGTGTTTGTTAATGTGTTTTCATTCTTTTATCTTTAAAGTAAAATAAAATAAAGGAATTTCCAGGCCTGCTCAGCCCTGTTGCCAGGAACCGAGGTGGGCACCAGGGCCTTCATGCCACTCGGAAGGGAGTGGCATGGTGGCCTGGGAGGTGGAGACCCCGCTGTGGCCACGAGCTCTGTTTCGGCTTTTGGACTTCGTTTTACTTTGAATGTGGCTTTGCCTTATCTGGGAATTCAGGAAGAGGTCACTTTAAGTGTTCAGGAAAAGGATCGCTGGAGTGTGAGATCACCTGATGTGGCGCACACAGGATGCCCAGTGGACAGAGGGAAAATCTCACACGACAGGGATTCAGGAGACCACAGCAGTCACAGATCCCGTGTGCTTTGGGCCCCTCAGTCCCATTGCAGCGTGAGTGATCTGAGTCCTGGGGACCCGGCGGCGGCGGCGGGGGTGTGGTGATACGGACAGAGCAAACAGCAGAGACTCAGGCCCGGGGAGCCCTGTGGAGGCCCCGAGAAAACCTGGGTTTGTTACAGCATTGCTCAGCTTTGTTTCATTTTGATGGTTGGGAAAGGGGTTTGGGCTTTTTGTTATTGGTGTTGTAAAATGTGTTGCAAAAGTCACACTTTCTTTTCTTGAGTTTTGTTTTGGATTTTTGAAACAGGGCCTCATATACAGCCCAGCCTGGCCCCCAGCTCCTGTGTGGCCTGTGTCCTCAGTTTAGTCTGAGCTCCGCGGGCAGGGTTGTCTGCACCCCCTGTGTGCAGGGGACCTGCTGCCTCCTGCCCACTGCTTTCTCTTTGGAAACAGGATGAGTGTGAGGGAGAGTGGGCCATGACGCTCTTGACTGGGAACTGTGTCTTGTTTTACTCCGGCACCTGTTCTGTGGGTGGCAGGAGGTTCTAGGTGAGGTTACCTTACCTATAATGTAACTGCTGTGTAATTTTTCTTCCTTGTAATTTATAATTGGAACGAAATGTATCAGAGTCTAGTATACTTGAACTACAGGACCTTTGAACTATGTGTCACCATAGATAACAGTGTTCTAGGTGATTTTAGCCTCTTGCCAGATGTGGCCATGCCTGGGAAGGAGAGGTGTGAGTCACGTTCGAGGCCAGCCTGAGCACAGCCAGAGCCTGTCCGGAGAAAACAGAAGAAAACAGAACAGATGCTGGGATCACAGCAGGCGCCATTGTGCCCAGAGTGACACCTGAAAACAGTTCTCAGTGTCCTATTGCGTTGCTGATTTTTTTTTTTTTTTTTTTTGAGACAGGGTCTCACTATGTAGGGCAGGTTGGCCTAGAATTCACTGTGCAACCCAGACTGGCCTCAAACTCCATGGCAGTCCTCCTGGCTCAGCCTCAAATGCTGGGATTACAGCACGTTCCATCATGCCCAGCAATAACATTTTAAAACACAGTTCAGCACTTAATAGGATTAATGTCAAGTTTCTTTAGAAAAAGTTTTATTTAAAGGTATTTTCCTACTGCTATTAGTGTCAGCACTTGTTTTATATAATACTGCTTGGTTTTCTCCGAAATAAGGACCAAACGCTGGCAAACACTCTTATATCCCCGGCCCTTTCTTAAATTTTGAGACTGGGTTTTGCTAAATTGCCCACGCTGGCCTCAAATTTAGGGTCTTCCTGTTTCTGCTTCTGGGGTAGCTGGGATTTACAGCTACCTCTTATGAGCCACATTGCTCAGCTTAATAATATTTTAATTTTGTAGGTTTCTGGTTTTCTTGAGACAAGGTCTTGCTATGTAGTACAGGCTAGCTGCAAACTCACTGTGTGGCCCAGACTGACCTCAAACTCGTGGCAATCCTCCTGCCTCAGCCTCAAATCCTGGGATTACAACATGTGCCATCATGCCCAGCCATAATATTTTAAAACACAGTTTATAATGCCCTATTGTTGTTGAATTATTTTGATTTTATATTCACATGAGAAAATTTTCAAGAGGTACCAAAGCATGTACACAGAGCGTGATGCCGTCCCTCCCTGGCCGGCAGCTTTTCTGTAGGTCCTGTGTTCTGTGAGAATGCTCTGTGGTCCTTCCTTGTCAGACTTCCCGCGGTGCTGCCCTGGGACATGTGGGAACTCCTACCGCGCTCCAGCCCTTCCTGTGTCCGGGGCACAGTCGCTCCCGTCCCTCATTGCCACCCAGCACCCCACCCCCACCTCACCACGCACCAGCCGGCCTTGGCACCTGTAGAAGAGGAAGTCTGGGTCACATTACATACTGGCTTGCCCTAAAAATAAAGCCTTTCCTTATCTAAGGCAATGTGTTCATGGTAAAAATTGAAACACTTCAAAAACTAACGAAAAAAAATGAGAGGTAAGTTCCCCAAGTTCTGGCTCCACTCCCCAGATGGCGTACTTTCTGGTCTTTGTTGTTACTTGTCTGCTGGATTTGTGTTTTTCTCCTTTCCAAAGAACAGAAGGCTGTCTGGTAACCCCACCCTAAGATACATCACCACTCATTTGCTAGGTCTCTCCAGGGCACACTTAACATTGTCTCTTTAACGATGCTGTGCTGTGGCCAGCACTGTGGTGACCCCTCACAGACCCCGCATGTGGGGGCCTGTTGCTGTGACGCCGCACGGTCTCCTGACTGAGGAACACGTGCCTCCTGCACTTCGATTTGTTTTAAAGGGTAAAGGCTTTCAGACTTGCACCAGTGCGCCCTTGCTGATTCAGGCTGAGCACGTATTTGCCAAGGTAGTGGGAGAAAGAAAAGGAATCCCCTTTATTTTCACTGTGGTTGATTCTGACAGTCTGGACATTTCTTTCTCTGATGCATCACTGGGACCCTACCTGTTTCTCTTAGGGTGTTCACTCTGCCACTGTCCTGTTGATGTTAGGGAATTAGCCTGGTCCGGTATTTGACGTTACGCTTCCCAGTGTGTCAGGCTGCACCTTGCGCTGGTTTGTGGAGGTGGACGCTGACTCGGAAGAGAGCAGTGGCGCCTGGGGGGCGGGGTCTGTGAGGGGTCCGATCGCTGCCGCTGCCAAACACATTTCTGTGCGGAAAGGGCTGTGCCTCCTTGCAAGGAAAACAGAAGCCACAGAGAACACTGTTCCCTGGTGCGGGTGTAGCAGCTGTGCTGAAGCTGTGTGTCTGTCCCCCACCAGAGGTGCTGTCGGCCATGGTCAGTGTGCTGCTCGTGTACATCCTGATGGGCTTCCTCCTCTACGAGGCCGTGCAGAGAACCGTGCACACCAACTACGACATCAATGGAGACATCATGATCATCACTGCAGCCGTGGGCGTGGCGGTGAATCTCATGTAAGCGCAGCAAGCTGTTTCACACCCGCGTTCTCAGGTTCTGTCAACTTTGGGACCATCACGTGTGCACTCAGATTGTGAAGTTACATTGTCATATTTTTAAAACATGGGTATTAGTTTTCTTAAACATTAATTTAAAAAGTAGACATTATAAATTCCTCTTTTGTTCTGCTTTTCTTTTTGAGACAGGGTCTCACTGTGTAGTTCAGGCTGGCCTTGTAGCCGGAGTTGGCCTCAAATTTGCAATGATCCTCCTGCCTCATCCTTCCAAGTGCTGAGATTACAGGCATACACCATATACATTTCTCTTTAGCTTGCTCAGGTATAATGGATTTTGAGTAACAGTCAAGGAATTAAATAGGATAAAGTATGTTTTGTTTTGTTAATATTTAGAATATTTTTGTTTTAGCTAGGTTTTTTGAATTGCCTTTATTGTTTTTCTTAAAAAGCTACCAAATCTCAACTTACATACCAGATCATTTCAACCAGAGGTCAGCAGCCTCCTCCTGCCAAGGCTGGACAGGGTTTCAGGCTCGGAGAGCCGTCCCTCTGTCCCGCAGCTGTCTTGCCCTGCAGTGACAGCTGAGAGTGGCCACTCTCGCTGTAAACGCATGTGCTGGCCACATGTCCCAGGACAGCTGCTCACCGGGAAAACAGCCTGCAGCCGCGGTGCTGCTCAGGCTCCCAACCCTGCCCCGGCTTCCGTTCAGGCTCAGAATAAATAGAAGGCCCCGCCACTGCCTTATAGGGAAACCCCTTGTGCTGCCCAGCACCTCCGCCCTCGCGCCCTTCCCCAGGGCCTCCGCCAAGGCTTCTTCCGAGTACCTCTTACCTCCGCCTCTGCGCCTTGCCCGCCTCCGCCCGGCGCACTCCTAGTGCCTGCTTCCTGCGCCCCCAGGTGCCCCAGGTCTGCTGGGGTCCCGGGGCCTTGGAAAGCCGCGCTGTCTCCCCCCTTTACAGCGGTCCCCTTTTTCTGGCCCCGTGAGCCCGCGTCAGGTCTGCTTCCGCTTGCTTCTTCGCCTTTCCTATCAGAAGCTTGGCTCTGGGGGTCGGGGTGTGGCTGCCCGCCCCTGCTTTTGACACTGCACGCCGCATGTAGGTCCTCAGATCTACTGGGTGAGTCGGCCAGCGGCTCCGCACCACCTCCCCAGCGTCGCACTAGCAGCCCAGAGTTGTATCGTGGCGCAGGACAGTCGCACTGTTTTCCTCTCCTCTGACAGAATGGGGCTTCTGCTGAACCAGTCTGGCCGCCATTCCCACTCCCACCTGCCGCCCAGCAGCTCTCCCGGGGCGGGGCCCGGGGAGCGCAGGCCGGGGCAGGACAGCCTGGCCGTGCGGGCCGCCTTCGTGCATGCCCTCGGGGACCTGGTGCAGAGCGTGGGTGTGCTCATCGCTGCCTACATCATCCGGTTCAAGGTAATCTGCTGCTCACCAGCTGGCTTTGGCTTTGTTCTGGTTTGGGTTTGGGTTTTTTGAGACAGGGTTTTGCTATGTAGCCCAGGCTGTCCTCAAAACTCCTAGCAGTCCTCCTGCCTCAGCCTCCCAAATGCTGGGATTATAGGCGTTTGCCTCCATACCTAGCAACCTGCCAGCTTTCAGTGTGTTTCACTTGGATGTTGAAACTGCAGCTAGACACCAAGCCAGTCCTGTTGGTTTGACTGATGTAAGGCCCCCCAGCCAGCACTACAGTCTTTTGTGAGCGCTGGGCTCGTGGGGTCTACTTGCAGGGGACTCACCTGTGCTTACCCTTGGGAGCACCTGGCACCAGAAAACTCAGCTGTCAGCAGTGTTGCTGACAGGCGGGTCCTGAGAGGCCCCAGGTGGGGCATGGCGCCCCCTCTTGACCCAGCGGTTCATGCTTTGGCAGGGAGTGATCCCTTGTTCTGAGCCTGTGCTCCCACCGTCTGGTGTAGGGCTGAGACAGAGGGCTGCCAAGGCCCCTCCCAGCTCTGTCCTGTGAAATACCTGGGGGGGTATTTCAGAGAAAGCACAGAGCAGAGCAAAGTCATGGGACAGGCTGAGACAGGGCGGAGACCCGTCTCAGTGACCAGGACAGAAAGGCGCTCTCCAGTCCTGCGAGGGGGAAGCAAAGCCAGGGCCGCACGCCATGCTTTGTCTTAAAGCCTGCCCCATGCCTGTCACTATTTGATCACACGACTTGGGCCTGTCCCCTTTCAGCCGGAATACAAGATCGCAGACCCAATCTGCACATACGTGTTCTCCGTGCTCATGGCCTTCACCACATTCCGCATCGTCTGGGACACAGTAGTCATAATATTAGAAGGTGAGCTCTCCCCACTGCCCCACAGGCGGGCACACTCGCCCCTGAGAGTTGGGGGCGAGAAGATGCTGGGTAAGAGCTGTGTCGTCTTAGTGACTCAGCGATACTCGCTGTGTGACATGCACGCCCATCTCTTACCCACGTCCCCTTGCAGAAGCGGAGGTGGTGAATTAGAATTGCAGGCAGTGGGGCACGTTCGCTCACACAGAGGACGCTGAGGTGCAGACAGACAGCCCAGAGGGCCTGCAGCCAGGCACTGGTGCAGCAGAGCTGCGGCGAGAACAGCTCTGCGGGAGCTTTGGTGTGAGCTTTGGTTTTTTGAGGCAGGGTCTCATACTGTGTAGTTCAGGGTGGTCTTAAACTATGTCTCACTGTGTAGCCCAGGCTGGCCTCAAATTTGCATTAGTCCTCCTGCCTCAGTCCCCCTTGTGCTGGAATTACAGTACGTCATTCCTTAATTCCCGTCTAACTTGTGACCTTGCTGCATCCATCACATCTCTGCCTTACACAGCGTAAGCACAGGGGTGAAAGCTCTCAACGGTGGGGTTAGCACCCTCAGTTGTCCCTCTGGGCCTTTCTTTCACTTTTTCTTTCTTTTTTTTTGGTCCGTCTTAGTTCATTTTAGTTTGATTGGTATTCTTTTTTAGGGAATGAGTATTTTAAAATATGTATTAACCTCATATTTCTTGTACCTTTTATGAAAATGCATACATTAGTTTATCTTGAAGAACTAATATTTTTTGAACTAATTTGTTTAAACTGAGTTTGGCACAGCCATTTGTTTCTTTGAATGTAATGTAAAACTTTTTTTCATCCAAAGTGGACTTGTGAGTCACATGTTCTGAACCCACAGGGGTCCCGAGCCATCTGAACGTGGACCGCATCAGGGACGCGCTGATGAAGATAGAGGACGTGTACTCGGTGGAGGACTTGAACATCTGGTCTCTCACGTCGGGGAAGTCCACCGCCATCGTGCACATGCAGCTAAGTACGCGGCGGGCTGCGGGCTGCGGGCTGCGGGCTGCGGGGCGGCCGCGCCTGCGCTCCGGCTCGTCGGTAGGTCGAGCTTCCAAAGGAGAGCTGCAGGTCAGGCGGAGGGCGATTTCTTAGCTCTTAGCCATGGGACTTGCACGGTGGCCGCCGCCTTTGGGTGAAAGGCGCAGTCTGTTTACCAAGATCGTTTCTAGACTCCTGGGCTTTTTATTTAAATCAGTTCACAGGTCAGTTCTTCTAATTTTTGATGAAAATAATACATGTACATGGCTCATCTTTAAAAGTGCGTAAGACAGTTACTGACGGGCTGGTAACGGATGTCGGGTATTCTCCACCGGGGGAGGACCAGGGAGAAGCCAAGCAGGGCTAGGGAGAGGGCTTCTGGACGCCGGAGCTGGCTCCGACAGAGGCGTCGGGGAGCGTGCCCTGCCGGCGTGGCGGGTGCCCAGCCCCGCGCCCCTCGCGCCCGCGTGCGGAGAGGTAACGCCGGCCTTGCCCTTGCAGCTCCCGGCAGCGCGCCCCGCTGGGAGGAGGTGCAGTGGAGAGCGAAGCGCCTGCTGCTGGACACGTTCGGCCTGTACAAGTGCACTATTCAGCTTCAGAGCTACAGGCGCGAGGCGGACAGGACTTGCGCGAGCTGCCAGAGCTCCAGCCCCTGAGCCGCTGCGTGCGGGGTCCGCTGCCTTCCGCACCCTGTGTCACAGACTCGAGAGCAATAATTGTAGCCTGAGGAGAACACGGGCCCGACGGCCGCGTCTGCGTCCAGCGCCGCCCCGAGACAGTTGCTCCAGCCTGCCAGTTCGCATCTGTGCCATTTCCGGATGAAGATGTTTCCAGAACGCTGTTTACAGAGAGAGACAACTCTACAGATACCTCACGGAAGCGCGCCCATTCATTGACAGAGGCCCTGTGTGAACGGGAGCATCAGGATTTAGTATTTACATGTTAAACTACTTTCTAAAGGCCATTTTATATCAAGCCAGTGCTAGTGAACCGAGTTGTTTTTTAAAATTATGCCATCTTGACATCTAGCTTCTGAATTGCTGCTGTTTTTACAGAAATTTCCCAGCCAGTGTCAGAAAGTACCAGTAGTTATGCAGAGTAGCGCATGTTCCCTCTTCAGCGTTTCAGAGAAGTCTCACTACACAGACAAATCTCCATGTTCTTGTCAGCTACACTTCATAAACAGCTTTTTCCAGATACTGCTGAGCTTCAAGTCTCAGAGTTGACCATTCTGATTGTCTGTAGCTTCTCAGACCCAGTCTTTACTGTTGTGATTGACCCCTCATGCAGTTACTTAGGAACATTTTCGATATAATTCTGAATGGCAGAAATGAATCTTAAACTCATATTACTGTGCGGTTATTTAAAAGAAAATAAAGAAGTGAGAGTGGGGTGTGGCGTTCAGATTCCCATTCTTCGGAACCCTGAGCGCTGTGTAGAACTGCCTTGCGGACGGCGGGAGCCTGTAGAACGGAAGTGACCATTGGCTCTTGAAGAACTGCCGACTTTGCTCCAAGTTTGCTTTGTAGCTTGGTTGTGTCCTGCACCCGGCTCTCCTGTCTGCGCTGTCCAGGTGGCTCTTGAGGGCTGC